>PVJA010002699.1:44635-103690 GCA_004027025.1 Myocastor coypus | reverse complement strand
CTCAGGATTAAATTTGAGACCATAGACAGTACTTTGCAGAACTGTTGTTAGTGTCAGCCTTCGGGACGAGTCATGGCCAATGCTTGGCCATTTTGCTTTCTGTGAAAGCCTGAGAGAATGTTTTTCTCTGGGTGACTCTCCTTAGTCTTTCTGTTTTCATTTGTAGAGTTCAAGTTATTTTGGTCCCTCTCTAAAATATCTTCTAGTAGTCTGTGTAGGCTTGGCTTTGTCATCACACATTTCCATAGCTATTCTTTGTCATGGAAGTATTTCACTTCTCCATCAAACTTGAAAGAGAGTTTTGCAGGGTATAGCAGTCCCAGCTGGAATTTGTTTTCATGGAGGACTTGAAGCACTCTGCTCCATGCCCTTCTTGATTTCATGGTTGTGAAGAGAAATCTGCTGTTATTCTGATGAGTTTTCCTATAAATGTGATCTGTTTCTTTTCTCTAGTGGCTTTTAGTATATTATTCTTCTGCTGGATTTCTGGGATCTTGACTACTATATGTCTGGGTGTGTTTTTAGTCAGTTTGATGTTACTTGGAGTTCTGTCTGTCTCAGTTACATGAATGCCAGGTTGTTTTCTCGTATTCAGGTAGCTTTCTGCTATTATTTCTGCCCATATTCTTTTTATATCATTTGAATTGACTCTCATTGAGCCTATTAATCTCACATTGTTCATTTTTACATCATCTTGCAGATGTTGAATTATTTTTTCCTGTATCCTACTTGTTTTTAAGAGATCCTTTTTTACCTTTTCACTAGCTACAACTATGTCTTCAAGATCTGAAATTCTATCTTCACTTTCATTCATATGATGTTACCAGCTTGTATTGAGATTTTATTTTCCTGTATGTCTCTTTGAAACTGCTTCATGTGATCTATTTCTTTCCTATATTCTCATTCAAGAATTCCATCACTTTTTTCTATTCTCTAACTTTTTTAATCAATGACTTCTGTAGAAGAATTCATTAGTTCTTTCATTACAGTTATCCTTTCTTTTATTTACTTCAGAGATCATTTATAATCTGATTTCCTCCCTACCTTTCTACAGTTGTTCCTTTACTTCAGATGCTATTAATTCAGAGATTTTTTTTTTTTACTTCAAAGGTTCTTTCTTTCTTTCTTTCTTTCTTTCTTTCTTTTTATTTTTCTTTTTGAGTTAGGGCCTCACTATGTAGTTCAGGATGGCCTTGAGCTCACTTTTACAGCCCAGACTAGTCTTGAACTCACACCAATCCTCCTGCCTCAGCCTCCCAAGTGCTGGGATTACAGGCGTGCACCATCACACTCAGTTTCAGAGGTTATTTCTGATCTCATTTCTTCTATACTTTTCTGCAGCATTTTTTTTTACTTCAGACATTATTAATTCATACATTTCTTTTTTCTTTTCTTTTAACATCAGAGGTTATTTCTGATCTGATTTCCTCTATAGGTATCTGCATTTGTTTCTTTACTTAAGATGTTATTAATTCCGAGGTTTCAGCTGTGTGATTCCCAGTTTCTTCCATGTTAGTGTCTCCTGCATTTGTTCTGGGTTGGCTTCGGGCCTGAGACTGCGTCTTGCTCCTTGCTCCTTCTCTTGGTCATTTCGTACACCACTGGCCTTTGACCTTTGACGTAGAGCTTTGGTGCAGTTACGCAGTTAACACTTACTGAAATTCAGGCCCGGATCAACCAAGTTGCAACTTGTCCCGATGTGCTGGCTGGGTCTGGCTGCTCTACTCCGCTTCTTCTGGCTGCTGCTCCTCCTCCTGAAAGTGAACCTGCTGTGTTCCTCTGGCAAGATGTTCAGCTCCTGCAGGGTCTGAATCCAGCCTCTCTGCAGGGAATTTTGCTGCAGAGTTCCACAGGAGGTGCCAGGCCTGGGGTCTGCAAAAGTCCCTACCTATATCTGCACACCAGTAGCTGGGCTCTGGGCGGGTAAGTATCCCTCTTTCTCTTTCTCTTCCTCTTTCTCTCTGTCTCTCTGTCTCTCTGTCTGTCTATCTCTCTTCCTCCAAATCTCCAGGCAATGTCTACCTGGAAGGGACTCCTCCTCTACTCCCTCTCCTGGGCCACCTTCCCTTCAGGTGTCTGTACTACCATGCTCTTTTAACCCTCCTCTATCACGCTAGGCAAGAATCTGATATCAGTAATTTATAATTCAAGGTTTGATTGATTATTCTCCAACTAAAGCTCAACCAGGCATTTGCATTTTAGGCCTTTTATCCCTAATTGCAGCATGAAAGAATTTTTCCCTTGTTAAAAGAATTTGAGACATCAGAAGAAGATGGGAGACCTCTGTGGAAGCTGGGCAAGCCTAAAGTCACATTCGCCAGATTTTAGTGCTTCTGAAGGTGAATGTCATGGCCCTTCTCGGAGATGGAAGGCAGTCACTGAGTGGTCCCTGCTTCCCTAGACCGGATCACAGAGAAGGCAACAGTCATCAAGCTGTACGGGGCACAAAGAAAGTCAACCCACTGTGACTATTTTGGGGACCCGAAGAAGGATGCCTGCCTGGGGGCCTGGGGGGAGGTCAGTGACAGCCCTGCCCTCTAGCCCCGTGGCACTCCTTGTCTCTGTGCTCTGCCGTCTCCTCCAGCTCTGCTAACCTTTACTTAATCCTTGTCACCCTTTGCCTGAGCCCCATGACAACCTGAGGACTTTCAGATTCATTTTCCTTCATTTTTTAGAGCTTATTCAGACCTTAATCCTCCTCACCTGGCATCCTGGCACTTATTCCTAGCCCTCATTTATTAGTTCTGCGTCTGGCGGCTGTATTGTTGCTCCCCAACTAGTGTGTATTCATAGTGCCTCTCCTCAGTTAACAAAGACGAAATGAACGTGAATATCTTAAAGTACCAAGAAATTGAGAAAAATATAAGAAATCAAAGAGCAACCCGCACACTGCACCGGTACAAGTGTTAAGCACATGGCAAGACAAAGAGCAAACTGCCTAGAAGAAGCAACCAAGGCGGAGAGAGGGGAGACTCCCAAGATCTTGTCTAGACCAACAGAAAGTGTCTAGATACCTGCTTTTGGTAAATAGGGACGGGTCTGAAACCAAAGGAAGGCAGAATCACTAAGATGGGTTTCAGGTGGCCACATGGGAAGCTGCTGGGCTCAGCAGTGGGAGGGACAACTGCACAGCCCCCAAGAAAGTTCTGCGGGAACCAGAGACCCGGCTAGGGAACTGCCAGGTATGAAATAAGGCGGACGCACTGGCTGAGCACTTGGCTTCAGAGATCAGCTGTGCACCTATCCCGGCAGCACGACTGCAGCAGGGCCTAAGGAGGAGCTTCACAACAAGGAGGCGTTTCATGCCAGAAGTGGCTGGCTGCACATGGCCGGGCCTGGGTGTGGCCCGGAACCTCCCTCTAGAACCAGAGCAAAAGACAGGAAAATCATGGTCCTCCGGAAGTGAAAGGCCCAGGAGCTTTCTGTAGTGATGGAGGAAGTGGCTGATTATTGTCTAACTGGGGTGTGTTCCCAAGCTCAGCACTATCCCTGAAAATTTGTATTTCCTCCACAATCCACGTATTATCTCGCTTCTTCCCTAGAATGTACTCCCTACTTCGCAGGCCCGGCGTTCTCACTCAGGATGTAAGAAACAGGGGCCCTGTTCCCAAGTCGCTGTGTTGGAAGGGAATCGCTTCTTCCTGCCTTCCCATTAAAATTCAAAGATGGGAAAGAAAAATGCAGGGAGTGGGGAGTAGCTAAATTAGCAGTGTTCACTCAGCGTGATTTTGCTTTAATCCAGGCCTGTGAGCTTGACAGGGCTCAGAATAAACGAAAGCAGATGTGTCCATCACACCAGTGGATATATTACTACTAATCCCAGACAAGACGACAAAAACACATCACGCCTGGGCCCCGACTGTTTCCATCTTAATCCACCTCTAATTGCGCTGGGCACACTGCCTGCACACCTCTGTCCTCCGCCGCTCCTCGGCTTCTGCGGAGCCTGGAGCCAGCCCGCACCGAAGTGGTGCTTTCCGTCCGAGCAGAGTTAGAGCAACCTTGGCATCTGGGCTTTGTGCGCGTCTGGGAGGGCGGGATGGCACAGCCACAGGCTTCCGGGTTCTAGTGTTGGCTCTGACACTTCACAGCGGGACAAGGTTAGATGAGAACATTTCTAACTTTAATACACAGTAAATCTCAGTACAGGCAGCATTTGCTCAGTGGGAGTTTTCATTTACTGAGTACTGTCTCGGTGACATGCACACTTCCTAATTTTTTATTTTTTAAAAATCTTATTTACTCATTTGTTTATTCATTTTTGTAATTTTTTTTAAGGGAAGGGTCTACAGGGTGTTCAGGGTCTCCTTGCTAGATCGGACTTGTAGTGATTTGCCTGTTTCCAGCCTCCCAAGAGCTGGGATTACAGGCACCTAACACCCAGTCTCAGTTGCCTTCTCAGTGCACCCCAGGGGTGAGGCTGGGTCCCTGCACTTGCTTGCAGGTGCTTTAATCTGCCGAGCCATTTGTCTGGCCCCTCCTAATTTTTTTTACAAAAGATATACTCCATATGAGTAATACATACTAGCTGTGAATTCGGAGCTGCGTGCACTGCCACGTTTCTGTGATCCACATGGTGAGGAGGCTGAGGCAGGAATATTGAGAGTTTATGGGCAGTCTGGCAAGTTAGTGAGACACTGCCTCAAAACAAAACTTTCTTTCTTTCTTTCTTTCGTTCGTTCTTTCTTTCTTTCGTTCTTTCTTTCTTTCATCTTTTTGAGACAGGGTCTCACTATGCAGGTCAGGCTGGCTTTGAACTCACTTTGTAGCCCAGACTGGTCTCACATTTGTGGCAATCTTCCTGTCTCAGCCTACCAAGTGCTGGGATTACAGGCATGAGCCCTCATGCTCTAAAACTTCTATAAAGGATTGGGGTTTCAGCTCAGTGATAGAGTGCTGGCCTCTTGCATATGAGTCTCTGGATTCAATCTTAAGTACTTAAAAACAAAACAAAAATCTAATAATATAGAAATTTACAGTTAACAAGTAAATGTCTTCTAACTTTCAGTATCTTTTTTTCAGGGGAATCTCATGCCTCAGGGATAAGCACAGTTTAAAATACATATGTATATGGACTAAAGCACCTGCTTAGGCAGAGCATGGGGACCTGGATTCAGTCCCTAGCCTCACAGGCCATGCCAGTCCTGCCCCCAGGGTGCACTGAGAAGGTGATTGGGACTGGGTGTGGTGGCACACACCTGTAATCCCAGCACTTGAGAGGCAGAAAACAAGTCCAATCTGTGTAGCAAGACCCTATAGACCCTAAACTAAAAGTGCTTAGAAAATCAAAATAAAAAATAAAAGATAACAATAATGTCTGTATCTGTCTGTCTGTCTGACTTTATGATTTTCCAGACCTGTGTGAGGTTTCTGCATTGTGCCCTCCTCTCCAGACAGGTTGCTGGCAGCTAGGAGCTTGTGGGAGGCCCCAGCCCTGAACAGCCCAGACTACTTTACCCCTGCTCTCCTCTCTGCCTTTCCCTGAGGTATCTTAGGCCTTCTTGAAACTTTTTTTTTTTTCTTTGCAGAAGTGGAGATTGAACTGAACTCAGGCCTTGTGCGCAAGGCAGCCACTTATTCTGCTGAGCTATCTCCCCAGCCCCCTTCTTGAAACTTTCTAGTCAATGCTGACATGGCAATTCTTCTTCCCTTGGTTGCCACTGTGCTATTAAATAATACATTTTAAAATTTTGATCTGTCACATTTAAGAACATCTATTGCTCAACCTCCTCCATGAAAGGTAAAGTTGTATCACTCTTAAAACACCCCATCTGCATTCCACCACTGCACCTCCCAACTTTTATTGGTTACATGCTGTTATTCTTTCTACAGGCTAATTTTCTGAGTAGTTAATAAATTCAAGCACCTTGTTCTTAATTGACTCCATGTTATGAAAGATAAGAATAATAACTTACTCTTCCTCTTACATTTTCTTCTTCTTCCATTCCCCAAGTTTTATTATTTTATATTATCAAGGTAAATTATAATTACATTCTGTTCTATAAATGTACTTCATTCTGCTTCCTCTTCTTTTATTTATTCTTTTATGAAAGGGATTGGTTCTAAAATTGAAAGTGGTAAGTTACAATTATAATATTATGATCATGAAAATAATATTTCAATAGAACCAGGTAGGATAATTTAGGCCCATAGTACAGAAAGTATAACCAAATGCCAAGATTTAATAATGGATTCTATTTTTTTCTAGCGTCTTCATTCAACCGAGTCATAATTCTGCCACTTGTGAATAATTCCATTATTTCTTTTATCACATGATGGTTACTTTTTACTTTGCTGATTGATCTTGCTGGGTTATTATTTTCATTAGTCGTACATGATAGTACCTGTCCAAAAAGATTGCATTTTGCCCTAAAACTTGCATAGACTTGGCTCATTATAAACTGCTGCATTCAAAATTTTTTCCATTCCTGAATTTCAGATATTCTAAAATATTCAACTATTCTCTCAGAGATTTCTCTGGTGTATTCTCACATCCAATCTTACTGAGGAGAAATCTGATATCTATCTCTTTCCAATTCCTTTTTAGGTAACCTCGTCTTTTATTCATGTTGTTTTAGGACTTTTCCCCCTAATCCATAATATCCTATGGTTTTCATCAAGTGATAGGTTATGATTCTTCACTTCCATCCTATTTATCTGTCATAAATATTTATGGTTTGTTTATTTATTTAGGGCCTATTTATCTATCATACCATTTTTTAAATTTGAAAAATTATGTACATGTAGCAAAATGCCCAAATATCAAGTATAACTAGTACCTATGAATTCAACTCATTGCACTCCAAGCCAGATAAGATTACGGAGTATTCCTAACATTCTAGAAAATTTCCTGAACTCTGCAGGCAAAACCATGCTTTTAAACGCTAGCAAAACACATTATTTTTCTCTGGTATTGAATTTCACATAGCTGGAATACAGAGCACATAGTCTTTTGTGCCTGACTACTTTACCCAACATTACTTTCGAAAGCTCCCCTGTATTGTACCACTAGCTGGCATTTTCATTGTTATATAATATTGTGTGGCATGCATATATAGTTACTTGTCATTTAAAAATGGGAATACTTTTTGATAACTATGTCATGCACTTATTTGATGGCTTTGATAACATCATAAAGTGTGCTTCCACCAACCTAGATAATATAGCTCCAAAGTCACCTAGGTTGTAAGATTAAATACGTTGTTTGTCCTTGATGGAAATGTCATCATACCATGTAGCACGCCATAGTTTACTCTCAGGACTGATGGTGGATATTTGGGTGTTTTCCAGTCTGGAAATAACTATAAATATTCCTTTTCACGTGTTTGTGTATACAAAGCCACATTTTGTCAAGGATAGACCCAGAAACAGAATTTTCCAAAGGTAAAGAAAATTAGTAGGAGCTGCTCAATATTTCTCTACTGCTTTGCACCCACCAATCATATAGGAATACTCTATGTGCTCCGCATCTTTTTAGCATTCTTTTTAATATTACCCATTCTGACAGGTGTGTAGTAGTATCATACTATTATTAAATTTGAATTTTTGATTGAGAATATTGCCATAGGTTATTGGCCATTTACATACGTTCTTTGGTGAAGTACCTGAGGTTTATGCCTTCTGCCAATTTCAAAAATTGAGTTCACCATTTTATTGATTTGTAGAAATTATTTATACACTTAAGACATAAGATTTTTGTTTTATGTAGTATTGTAAGATTTTCCTCCAATTTATGGATTCTCTGTTGTTTTAAAGTTGCCTCCTAATGAGGAAAAGTTCTTATTTTTATATATCAGTTTTTTTCTTTTTGTTTAATATGTGCTGAGCCTTGTTTAAGAAATCTTTGGTGTGGAGATCGGTTCAAGAAATTGCTATCCCTCAGACAAAGGACTTCTATATAAAACATATAAGGAATTTTTAAAGACCAAAACCAGGTCCCCAAAATTCAAACACCCAATCCAAAACTCAGCATCTGAGATGCGTACACACTTCTCAGATTAAGAAATATAAATGTCAAATAAATACATGAAAAAATGTTGAACAGCATTGGTGATTCAAGAAATGCTAATTAGCATTTAAGAAAAGAAATGTAAGTTAAAACAACACCGAGGTTCCACCTCATCCAAGAAAGGATGGCTAGCATCAAGAAGTCAACTAATAACAAATGCTGGAAGGGCTGTGAGTCAAATGGAACACGTCTGCACTGTTGGTGGGAGTGTAGACTAGTGCAACCATTCTGGAAATCAGTGTGGAGATTCCTCAGAAAGCTAGGATTTGAATTCAATTATTCCTCTCCTGGTTATTTTTCCAAAAGAACTAAAAACATCATAGCACAGCAATTATGTGCACCCATGTTTATAGTAGTACAGTTTGTCCTAGCCAAATCTTGGACACAATCCCAATGTCCATAACCTGAGGGATGGGCATACAAGACGTGACATTTTTACCCAATGGAGTATTACTCAGGTATAAGAAAAGATAAACTTGAGGCTTTTCTAGGTAAGTGGATGGAACTAGAGACCATACTCATAGGTGAAATAAATCAGACACATAGGTGAAATCATCATATTGTTTTGTTAGTGTAAGAACCTGAAAATGTAAATAAAATCTGAAAGATACAATAGATACTGTGAAAAGGAGAGAACCAACTTAAAAGGAAGGAACAACTG
Organism: Myocastor coypus; assembly: GCA_004027025.1. Lineage (NCBI taxonomy): Eukaryota > Metazoa > Chordata > Mammalia > Rodentia > Myocastoridae > Myocastor > Myocastor coypus. The sequence goes on along the minus strand of PVJA010002699.1, from coordinate 95,021 downwards.
GGGTGAAGAGAAGGACAAAAAGAGGAAAGAAGGAAGCAGAAGAGATGTGTCTATGTTTATATACAAGATAGTTTGGATAGCTGTACCGCTGATGTCTGCTAGTCTATTAGAAGGAGCAGTTCAAGCATATTTTTTCTTCCTCTTTTTAATTTCTTATAACTTCTTTTCTTATCATTTTTTCTGCTTATATTTGGTAATCTAAACAATTAATTTGAAGACAACATTATACAACTTAACATCAATTGTTCAATTCCTATTATTTGTTAAGTGAATTTCTATATCATTTCTATTCCTTTTTACTATCTTTATTCTTTTAAAAATAAAGAAGTCACAAGTTCACATCATAAATATATTTAATTTTTTCTCATATCCCAGTCATTTTATTTCTCACATTTAGATTTATATCCTATCCAAAATCAAATCTAATGTACATTATACAGTAGGGTTCAAGATGCATTTTTCATATATATATATATATATATATATATATATATATATATATATATATAATCACCATTTATTGCAACGACCATTCTGTTCTCTCTGGGAATTGTAAAGGAACCCATTAGACACTATGTATATCACATGTAGAACTGTTTCTGAGCCCTGTTTTCTATGCCACTAGACTATACATCAATACTTAAATACCATATTGATTACTATAGATTTATAAATGTTAATATCTAGTGTGTTAAATCCTTTAGCTTTCTCCTTTTCTAATATTGTGTTGAATATGCTAGATCATTTGCATAACCAAAAAATTCTAGAATAGGCTCACTGATTTCTACAAGAAACCAAAATCAGATAAAGTCCTGGAGTTGTGGTAGATATGTAGATCTATTCAGACATAACTGATATCTTACAAATATTGAATCTCCAGTCCCCGAATACTTACTTAACTTGACTTACATTTTTATTGATAATATTTTGCACTTTTCAGTTTAAAAGTCTCATACATCTTTCGTTGGAGTAATTTCTAGATATTTGCCATTTTTCTGATATGTCTGTAATGGTGATCATTTTTATTTTTCAATACTTTTACATGTATAGAAATTCAATAGATTTTTGAATATGTAAGTTAAATCCATCAAACTTACTCAATTCACTTATACAATGATTTTGAAGTATTTGTGGGATTTTTTACATAATTATGTAAACAGTGAATAATCAATTCTATTTTTTCTTTTCTTTTGTGAAAAAAAAACCTTCTTGAAATAGAAAACCTCCAGTATAATGTTTAAAAAATTGTGATTTAAATGTCCTCATCTTGTAAATCATTTGATAGTTTGTTATTTGTTATTTATTTATTTATTTTTCTGGTTGAGGTTTTTTATTTTTTGCATTTAATAAGACATAACAATGTGACAGTTTCAAAACATGTTAGTAGTACATTTCCAGTACTTGATGCAATGCATATTGTTGTCCTCCTAGTAGTTATACAGAGCACAGGGTGTAGACGTGATAATTTTTCTAATCATTATTGGTACAAAAAAATTCTTCTCATTGAACTAAGAGAAAGTAGTTGCATACATAATCCAATGTTCCATAATCACAGTGGGTTATTGGCAAAACTGGCAATGATGGGAGCTGTTGATTTAAGCTTTTTACAGCTCAGCATACTAATCTAGCTTTACATTTTATGCCTTATGGTTAAATTTTTCTGCTGAGTGGTTAAGGGCAAGTTAACCTTGATGCTAACTGTAGCAATTTTGTGAAAATTCTTTCTCAAATTAAGGAATTTTTCTTCTATTTCTAGTTTGCTAAGAAATTTATTTAATCAGGAATGGATATTGAATTTTATCATAACTTTCTTCTGTTGAATTGATCACATGAATTTTTTATTTTCCTGAAATAGGATAATTTATATTAATGAATTTTAAATGTCAAACCTTGCATTCCTAAAATAAGTTCTATTTACTCAAGATATATTTTCATTCTTATATGTTAACTAGTTTCTTTTCCTTTTTCTCTTTAGATACTTGTGGTTGTGTTCTTCGAAGATAGTAATCTGTAATTTTGGGGTTTTTTAACAATGTCTTTGGAAGGTTTTTATATAATGGCTACACATAAAATGAGTGGAAAGTGTCTCTTCTTTCTCTGTTCTCTATAGAAGCACAAGTACAATTGTTGTGTTTCTTTCTTAATATAGCATTAAGCAGTGAAGTCATCTGGGCTCGATTTCCTTTGGATTCTCATTTGATTCAAGAGGGTTTTTAGATGACAGTGCCCTCTCCTAAAAATTTTTCCATATTTAAAGTTTTTTTTACATTGCTGTTATTGCTTCTTTGTTGACTACCTCAACGTTCAAAGGACATACAGTTTATGATCTCAATAATTTAAAGTTGACATTTGTATTTACTACTGAATATATTTATATTTACCACCTATTTTATAAACTGTATAATGTTTATTTGGAAAATGTAGTCTGGTTGTTCTTTAGTGTCCATAAATGAAATAAATATAGCACATTTTTACATTTGTTCGTGGTAGTAGTCTAAACCAGATACGAGCTTCTTCATAATATTTACATCTATGTATGGTGTTTTTAAGTCATTTCTGCTCACATTTGAGTAGGGAACAGAACTGACCACAGAAGAAAGAGAGATAATTAAGAGAACAAATGAACAAGAATAAGGCATACCAGAAAAACATCAGAGGAGACAAAACAGAAGAAAATTTTGAAATACAACCATATTTGGTAGTGTATTTTTATTATAAACTGCTTAAACTATTACTCCATTATTCTTCAGTTATATTTCCATGTCTATTTTCTTTACTCTTTCTAGAGATGCTTTTTCTTAAACACTAGACCACTCTTAAATCTTTCTGTCAGACTCCCTATTCTTTAGTTTTTATTCTTTATTATAGTTAGTTTTCTTCATTTGCATCTTTCAGATACACAACTTTTACTTCAGCCATGTCTATTTCATTATTAAGTTTTTCAATGTAACCTGCACTTTTTAAATTAACAATAATAATAATATAAATTTCCTAGCACCCATTGTGATTTTGCTTGAGTCTTATAATGCTTATGGTGGTTTCTCAAGTATGGATAAAGTTCCACTGTTCTCCATTTATCAGCTCTATTTACTTTGTAGCAAATTCTGCTTGTTTACCTTGCTTCTAATTTCCCATCATAGGTTTTAATTATATATTAATGATTGATTATTAATATTTATGCATAAATAATTCTATAGGTTTAGTAAATTTCATCCTTATACCTGCAATCAGGCACTGGAAACTAGGTTAACTAGGTGTTCACTAGCAAAGATCTTCAGCAGACAGACATGGAGGAGAGAGTGAAACTTTACAGAAGAAGAACCTCTGCTTTGCAGACAGAGTGCTTAAGGGAAGGGGCTTTCTTTCTCCAGTGAAAATGCCTCTCTTTTCCTACCCACTATATATTTCATTTTATATTTCACTGACAATACTATCGCCAGAAAATCTCTAGACAAGAAGGTGTTTCAGCTATACTGACATACAACAATTCATGGGAAGATAGCCTCCAGAATGTATTAATTCTAATGCATATGGGAGTAACAAGTGGACAATCCCCAAACATACAGAGCTCAGCCCCTGGAAAATGCAGGTACTAAGTATTCTCCACAGGAAAAACAAACCAACAAGCAAGCAAACAAAAACAAGCTACCAGATGAATACTTTCCCATTGCTCAATGAAAGAGGCAACATGATAAGACACAAAGATGGACAAGTTGGGAGGCCAAATCCCACAGTGTCACACCTGTTTATATGAAAGCCTCACAGGTAGGTACTGGTTTTACTACCAAACCCTGGTTTTACTCCTGAGAACCACTGGAAGAGAGTTGTGAGCAGCCTTACATGTTGAGCAAGTGCTGTTCACAATAATGGTAGAAAACAACACACACAGAGCCTTCTCAGTTATTTTCCTATTTTATCTACCTACAGCTTCACTTGACTCTTACTCTTAATGCTTCCTTTTATAGTGTTTCGTGGGGTAATGGAAAGAGAGTGCAAGGAATATAGGCAGTTGGCTTATTTTGACCTCTTTGAGAGCCCAGCACTTTCTAAGAGCCCGTTGTTGGCTATAGTGCATCAGATTTTATCTGAAAGCCAGATATTGCTGAATTCAGTGGTTTTGGCTTTGGGCTGGGAATGCTGCAGTTGTGGGTAACCAAGCTCACAAAAGGGCATAAAAATGGCTCTAAGTTTAGAATAGGGTGGGGTGTGTCCTGGGTTTGCAAAGTCACAGGGGGAAAAAGCTTCATCAAAAGACAGACCCAAGAGTTGGCATCTAGACTGTTGTATATCAAGGACAGGGCAGGGGTATCTCCCTTTGAAGTCAGTTCAAATAAATGTTGGAAGAATTGGGACAGATGTGAAGAATAAGAAGACTGAGTAATATCTGCTCCTTGCTTCCTTGCTTATTTGTGGCCCGAAGGGACTACAGCATCACAATTCTTTGAGATCTTTACAGTCTGCACTAAACTACATTGCGAAATTGCCTCACTATATTTAGTCTCACAGAAGATCTGGGCTTCACTTCCCTTCCACTAGGGAAGCCAAATCACAGAACAGGGTGGTGAAGGGGCTCAGCCAGTGAGTAGCTCCTATCTTGTGCCCCGATAGTGGCATGAAGTGGCAGTCTGTTGATAGACGTGTTAGAACTCGGTCCTGAAGTTCACACTGATGGCAGCAGTAATGATGAGAACACCCGAGACAGATTGTTTCCCTGAAGAAAGGTGCCTGTGCCTGCTCTCTTTGCACCACCGTAGGGTCCTCAGTTTCCATTTGTGGTTCCAGACTGCCCTTCTAATCTGCTTCTGCCAGTTCTGACGGCCTTCTAACAAAGCACCATTTTGTTAAGGTAGTGAAAAATAGATTCTGTTCGTTACAAACAAAAGCAGACCAACTGATTGGCATTCACTTTCAAACTGAAAGGCAGCATACATAGCATAGTGGTTAAAAGCCTGGGCTCAAGGGCTAGATGGCCTGCATTTTAGTTCATGGCTCTGCACTTACAGTGTTGCAAACTAGCCTCTACACATAACAATTCCTTATTTTTAAGAGTGGCTCATAATAGTGCCATTCTCATTTGGGTTGTTTTAACATTTAAATCATATGCATATTAAAATCACTCAGAATAGTGCATGACACACAGTAAGCACATTGTAATTAATGTATCTCCAATAAAGTATGGGAAAACTGAGATTGGCTATTTAGCTTAGATAAGGCAGAAAGTAATGAACATTTCATTACTAGCCCAAGATAAAATGCTAGTTTTTGGCACATGGGAACAAATTAGCTAATCAAACTATTACCTTTTTGTCATTGAAATAAAGTGCCCATTTAGTCAAAGCTTAGAGATTGCCGTCAATTCAAGTTCCATAGGGTAAGAGGACCACTTATCTTAGCACGGAATACTTTTTATAAGAAAGCTATGTGCAAATTTTATACAAACAGTGTAAAAATATCACTTTTCAGCACACATCTTTTGAATTGAGATAACTGGAAACTAGACTCACCAGAGGATTTTTTTTTTTTTTTTTTTTTTTTTTTTTTTTTCCTGTACACTGCCAAATTATGACATCTGTCAAAGTAATCAGCTTGTGATGCCTTTTCGGTTGGGCTCCTGTTCAGCAGAGAACATAGAAACACTGGATCAAATATCAGCGACAAGGACTGACGGCAGCTTGGTATACAGAACCCCTGCCCTTCCCTGACCCTCCCAATCTCCTGGAAATACTTTCCCAAACAGGCCTGGAGAAATAATGCTACAAGAACAAGCCAATCTCTCTTTCAAGCTACCCTTTCAACCTCTATTCCAACTCCTCTTTTTCTCTAACTCAGTAATTAAATTGGATCCCATTATACTCCAAGGAGAAAACAATAAATCAAATAAAAAAGAGAGAACTTTATCCCAAAAGCCTTGCCAGACTGTTGATTTACACCCCGCAAAGTCCTTGAAATTTGTATGAGAATCAATTCAGCGGGTCTTCAACAAACTGGAAGAAATAAAATTCATATTGAACTGAAATTATCAGTATGGTTACATTTTCCAGGCATCCCTGTTGTTATGGGGTATAATATTCTGTACAACCAGATAACGTATGCCTGTGGTCAGTGACATCCAAAACATTTTATATAATGTAGATTAAAGAATTTGAGCGCTGGGGAGTAACATGGGTTCATCCACTCCCCACATTCCTGAGATGGCCCAGGAAAATATCCCTTTCTGAAGGTTCAAGACAGATACTAGCAAAGGAAATATAAGCATCTTTAGGAAAGACTTCAGTGACAACTCTGTTATCAAGACATATTGATGGGAAGGGCTGCTACTATAACGGACTCATGGATTTAATGCTATGGAAGGATTTTACGATGAAAAATGCAAGTAAGGGGGAATTAACAAAGAAGAGGACTTGACTATTGTAAGAGAAGGGCATACAAACATGGTAGACAGAATGGTCTGACCCATGAGATCTTTGGTGGTTGTTGGTTCCTTTGATATCAAGATGAGTCACCTCCGAATGTGTCAGAATGGAACATGTCAGTTCATGTTGTGCTAGTAAAATAATCCCCAACCTCAGTCGCTTAGGCCTTAAAGGTTTATTTCTCACTTACACAAACTCTGTGCTGGTCTGCTTGATTCTCTGGGGCTATCGATCAGACAGAGGCTTGGAGACCTCATCTGCTTTGTTCTTGCGACCTGAACTATTGGTGCCTTGGGAGGGGAAGAGACTACCGGGAGAGGGGAGTCATTCCTGCTCTTTGAGGCTTCATAACAGGCTCCAGAAATGAGATTTTGTTTCTTCTTATGGTCCACTGAATAGAACTCTTCACAAGGCATCACTTAACTGTAAGGGGCAAGGAAATGGATGGATTGGGCAGAGTACTTGTGAATATTACTTTCCCTACAATACCTACTAAGGCCCCACTAATATGCATAATTAAGTAAGCAGAGGTCTGATTTCAGTTGGCAACACCGGTCATGGCCTTGAATCCAACTTTTAGGTCGAAATTTAGAGGCACAGAAACTCTTATATGAGGGAGAAATGGGTGCCTTGAAGAAAGATTCTGCACAAATACCCACATACTTATTTAGAACCCAAAGTAAATGTGGTATTTACTTGCATTTAAATCTTTGATGTGTACTGGGTATTATTTCTAAACTGCTACTGCTGTTGAGGGTTCCCAGAAGCCTACACAGGATAGACGGGTGACAAAGAGTTTTGGCCTAATTCACTTAGTGGTGGTAAGCAAATGGAACTCCAAACCCGTTCCTTAGTTAATAAAATAAGTACCCCCAGGCTCTTTCATTAATGGAAGGAGGACACTATAGTCAAAAAGGACAATAGAAAGCTTCTCTTCTTTTTTATTCTACCAGTAATAAGTCAAAATAGAAACCACAGCATTATGAGAATCATGGAAGTCAACGTTACTACCAAATACCTGGAAAGTACAGGAGTGATGATTTCGGTTGATACCTGTTTGGTTCTTTGGTTTAGTAGCCACTGCCTCAGAGAGCCCTGAAAAGTGCACTGGATTATTGTGAATTTAATAATGTCTGACTCTAATTGTAAGAGCTTTTCCTCTTTGGTCTCTTTATTAGAAAAGAAATGAGTGCATCTCTTGATTTTGAGTATGGAATTAATCAACAAATGCTTCTTTTTCCTCTCATTTTCCAACAAATAGAGGATTCTATAAACAATTTTCTTTCTCTTGGTGGGACAAGTGTGTACCCTTATGACTTTCCCAGAGATATCTGAACTCAACTTTTGACCAGTGTATCACTTTTTCCTCTTTGCCTGGGAAGTGTGAGGAACCAAAGTTCTAGGTGGTTGCTAACATTTAGCTAAATGGTTAGGAAGTTGGGGAAACGAACTGCTCTAACCATTTGGCTAATTGCGTTCCTTCTGAATAATCAGCACAAGTCTCCTGTTGCCAAGCGTCAGTCATAAACATGACTCAGACTCTCCTCCAGCTACTGTAGACTTGCTTGTGGCAGAGGACAATGGCCCGCCAAAGAGGCTCATGACCTAATCCCTGGAGCCTGCAAATGTTCTGTGGCTTGGTGAAAGGAAATTTGGAGATGCGATTAAGTTCATGAATCTTGAGATGAGAACATGGTCTTGCATTTTCCCGGTGGTCACAGTCTAATCACATGAGTCCTTGAAAGTGGAGAACCTTTCCTGGCCTCAGAGTCGGGTGGTGCAAGAAGGTGAGATTCCACATGTGAAACAACTCAACCTACAACGGCCGGCTTTGAAGATATATAAAGGGAATCATGAACTGAGGAATTCAGGCCCTCTTAATGGGGAGAGTACCTCTCAGCTGAGAACCAGCAAGGAAGTGGGTACCTCAGTCTTACTGGCTGCAGGTACCTCCCTTCTCTCCATATCTGCAGGGAGGGAGAAGCAAATCATCCTTGGAAACTGAGGAGAAAAACACAGTCTCACAGCACTTAGATTTGAGGCACATGAGACCTACAGTGAGCTTCCGACATTTAGAACTATAAGAAAATAAACTTTTGTTATTTTATTTTAAGGTGGCAAATTTGTGGCAATTTTTATAGTAGCAATAGAAAACATTGCTCAATGTTCTTATGAACAAAACTAAGTTGATGTGGGATTCTATTCTTCAGAACACAGGTTGTATTCTGAATAAGTGAGCAATGCAGTGTTATTTTATAGCTGGAATGCCAAATCCGTGAAAAAATCGCTGACAACGATGGAGGCAAAATAAAGACTTTGCCTCACCTGTTTGTGGAAGAAACAGCTAATAACCCTGGTCCCTACCATAGTATCATTTTTAAAGATAATAAGCAGCTTCCTGGTGGTCGGATGCTTACATTGATCCTTTTCCCTATGCAGGAGTGATGATTTATCCTACGAAAGAGAAAAATATTCAGAGTTACGATTTCCTTTCCTTCCTAACATAATTTTGTCACATGTCATCTGGGGTCTAAATAAATGCCTTATACATGGCTATGACAGCCCACACATTATTCCCTATCAAATAATTCACTCTTCACAAGATGATTAAGACAAAGGGCAATGCTCATGGGATCCATTGTTCATAATATGTGTCCATCATCTGGAAATAAATGACCTATGGAGCAAAGATAGGGACCCTTGAAAAGTCAGGGAAAGTTTTGAGATCATTTTGCGAGGCTATGTAGGACAAATTGTTGACTTAGTAGTACATGCTTGTAGTACATAATATTTTAATTTCTTGTGTGGAGTTCGTACTTGTACACAGCACATTTTAAATTCTTTTTTTTTTTTTTTCATTCCCTTTTCCTCTCCTTCGTCCCCACTCCCTTCATGTTTTGATCAGTTTCCTATGGAGGACTATCTGTCTCGCTGCTTCCTGTTATGTGTCTTTTGTTTTCTCTCTTTCTACTTTGGATATTCTTAACCATATGGTTAAGCTTGTGTGTCTGACTCATTTCTCTTAACATAATGGTCACAAGGTGCATCCATTTTCCCACTAATGACTCAACTTCACTTTCTTATTTTAATCCAATTTTATTTTATTTTGAAGTCTGCAAGCAGAAGCAAAAACAAATAGAAGACAGAAACAGGGTAACGTACAACAATACATATGTTACAGATTTTCAAAACAAGAATAGCCAATTAATAATAGTTGCTATGCTGTTTTTAATCATCAAATCTGTGGCTCCAAGTAACAGATCTAGTTATGCAATATTAGACAAAAAATTGAATATTAATGCTAGCTTTCAGAACATCTTAATTTTTTTTCTTGTCATTTTAAAATTTTATTTTAAGGAGAGTATAATGATTGATAAGACAAGGGCCAGGGAGGTAGCTCATTGGAATAAGCACTTGCTTGGCAAGCACAGGGTCCTGAGTTCAATCCTCTGTACCACAAAATAATAATAATAATAACAATTATTATTATTAATAATAAGACATTAGAAGCAGTACACATTTAGAAGGCCAAGATGAGAGGTATCCCAACCATGGGTTTTGTATTACATATTGGTATATTCAATGTAGTTGCTCAGATCACAGATATCACCATACAGAGTTAGTCAAGGTGAAAATTCTAAACATTAGCTGCTATTAAAAAAAAAACTGATGGAAGCTATTAGCACTATCATCTCAACCATCCTGTACATATACTTCATGTTTCCCACCCCATTCCTTTTTTCTTGTTTTTTCTCTCTCGTCTTTGTTGTTTAATCCCAACGTTCAGTTTCTTTCTATTTTACTATATCTATTATACTCTTCAGGTTTTACTTATTCTTTCAGGTTCTTACACTAGGGAGCCAGTACACATGGAGGTCTGATTTATTTCACTTACGAGTATAGCCTCTTGTAAGTAGTGTACTTATCGATGCAGGGTTTGAGTTTATTTTTCTTTGTAGCTGAGTAGTACTCCATTGTACAAAAATACCACATCTTTTTCATCCATTCCTCAAGTGATAGGCATTTTGCTTGTTTCCCAGATTTCCCTGTGACAAATTGTGCTACTATAAAGATGGGTTTACATATGTCACTAGGGTGTGCTGTTTTCAGTTCTTTTCAGAAAATACTCAGAATGGGAATAGATGGATTGAATGGGATTTCCAGTCCTAGATTTTGAGGAGTCTCCACATTGATTTCCATAGTATTATACCAGTGTATATTCCCACCAACAGTGAAGAAGCGTTTCTTTTTCACCACAGCCTTTCTAGCATTTGTTATTCATTGATTTTTTTTTTTTTTTTTTATGATAGCCATTCTTTCTTCAGTGAGATGGTATCTCAATGTTGTTTTAATTTGCACTTCTCAAATGCCAGTGCTGTGGAACATTTTTTCATGTATTTATCTGTCACTTGTATTTCTTCCTCTGAGAAATGTGTGTTCATCCCAGATGCCCATTTACGGATTTGATCTTTAAATTTTCGGCGTTTAAATTTTCTGTTGTTGTTCTTTATATAATTTAGATGGAAGTCTTTTGTCTGAATGATTGTTGGTTACGAATACTTCCCAATTTGTGAGTTGCCTTTTCACTCTTTTGGTGCTTTCTTCTTTTTGTTTTTTCCCCCCTTTCCTTTCTCTGTTCTTATTTAGTACAGTGTTTTCAAGGTCTCACTACACAGGTCAGACTCATAGTGATACTTCCTGTTTGTCAGCCTCCTAAGTGCTGGGATTACAGGCACGAGCCATCATGCAATCTCATTCACATCTCAGCATGCCCTGGGGGTAGGGCTGGCATGGCAGGCTGTGGGTGGAACCTCAGGTGTCTGCATCTGCCTAAGCAGGTGCTTTAATCCACTGAGCTATCTGGCTGGCCCCTTTTGGTGGTTTCTTTTAACATGCAAAAACTTCTTAATAAGATGAGATCCTCAGTTGGTGATTCTTTGGAATGTTACCTGTGCAGTTTGGTTTTTGCTCATGAACTGTCTGCCTACTCCTATGTCTTCAAGATTTCCACCTACTTTCTCTTCTAGGAGATTCAGTGTTTCTGTTTTAATGTTTAGATCTTTTCTCTATTTTGACTCTAGTTTAGTGCAGGTCTAGTTTTAGTTTTCAGCATGGGGAGAGCCAGTTTTCCCACAACCTTTTGTTAAAGAGGTGATCTTTCTTCCAGTGAACATGTTTGAACTGTACATTAAAGATAAGATGGCTAAGAGTGCTTGTAATTATATTTGCATCTTCTAAACTATTCCATTTGTCCTTAGGTCTGTTTCCCCCCCCCTTTTTTTGCCAATGCCATGCTGATTTTATCATATTAGCTTTGTCGCATAATTTCTTTCTTTTTTGTTGAAAATTTCACTATGTTTCAGGTTTGCATTTGTATAAAACAGTTTTTCATAAAAGGTAAAATTTTAGTGGTACAGTAATAAAGGAACACAACATAAAACAAATTCCTTGATGAACAATAGAAAGAACTATTTTCACTTTGAAAAAATAAAACATTTTTTTCATGTTAGAATGAAACATGGGTCATATCCATGCATTTTTTTTACACACTAAAGCAGTTTTATTTTTGAAATAAGAACACAAAACATGTAATAGCATTTTTCCACATTACAGTTCAATCAGAATTCTTGTATTTAACCATTTCAAATGCACTTTATTTGTATAACATTGGTGTATTGGAGATATTCTCTACCCTAAACTACACCTCTTTCTTGCTTGTTTTTCCATTTCTTCGGACAAAACTAATATGTTATTTCTTTATGAAACTCTAGGAATCTTTTTATTATTTATTTATTTATTTATTTTTGGCATTGGTATTTTTCTTCAATCATTGATATTCTAATAAATCTCTACAGAATGTGATAAAAGCAGTTACACATTTTTACACAAACATTTACAAATCTAAGGATGTACAAAATTGTAGCTTGTCAAACCTGTGGTCTTTTGCCTAGTCTCTTATTCTCAATTAATATCCCCTTTTTAAAAATCTTTTTGCTAACCAACCATTTACTTGAGAGAGTATAGCAGTACCTGAGTTTACATTAGAAGCAGCACACATCTAGAAGTCCCGAATGACACATATTCCAAGTGTAGTTTTAGTTTTGCTTCAAAAATCTTTGATTTCCATTCAGCTGTGTTATGCCTTTCCATTTTTTTTCTTCTTTGGTTTTCTTATACTAGGGAGACCATACATTATTATTTTTTTTTTTTTGTCTTTTTGAGACAGGGTCTCGCTATGCAGTTCAGGCTGGCCTTGAGCTCACTTTTGTAGCCCAGGCTGGTCTCGAACTCACACCAATCCTCCTGCCTCAGCCTCCCAGAGTGCTGGGGGGAGACCATACAATATTTACCAATGTAGGTCTGGCTTATTTCACTTAGGAGTACATGTTCAATATACATCCATTTGTAATATGAAGTCTTCCAGCTTATCATTCTTTATAGCTGAGTAATATTCCATTGTATAAAAATATCACATCTTTTTTAACCATTCTTCAAATGTTGGGCAATTTGGTTGTTTCCAAGATTTGGCTATGACAAAGGGCTGCTATAAACGTAGGTGCACAGATACTGCTATGATATGCTACTTTCAGTTCTTCTGGGAAAATTCCCAGTAGAGGGATAGCGGGATTGAATGAGATTTACAGTTCAAGTTTTTTAAGGAGTCTCCACATTGCTTTCCATAATGGTTGCACCAATCTGCATACCCACCAGCAGTGAAGAAGGGTTCCTTTTTCCCTACAACCTCTCCAGCATTTGTTGCTGACTGATTTCTTTATAGTAGCCATTCTTTCTGGGGTGAGATGGTATCTAAGTGTTGTTTTGATTTGCATTTCATGAATAGCTAGCGATGTGGAGCATTTCTTCATGTATTTATAGGCTTGCTTAATTTCTTTCTCTGAGAAGTGCGTGTTCATCTCATATGCCCATTTCTGGATTGGGTCTTTCAATTTTGGGACCCTAATAGTTTTCAATTCTTTATAGATTCTAGATAGAAGACCTTTGTCCGAATACTTATTAGTCAAAATCTTTTCAAAATTTGTGGGTTGTCTTTTCACACTGTTGGTAATTACTTTTGACATGCAAAAACTTCTTCACCGGAGGAGGTCCCATTTGTTGATGCTTTCAAGTGTTAAATGTGCGTTTTGATTTTTGTCCATGAATTTTTTCCTTACCCCAATGTCTTTAAGACTTTCTCCCACTTTCTCTTCCAAGAGATTTAATGTTTCTCTTTTAATATTTAGATCTTTAATCCATTTCACCTTCAGTTTACTACATGGTGATATACTAGGGTCAAGTTTTAGTTTTCAGTATGTAGAGAGCCAATTTTTCCAGCGCCATTTGCTAAAGAGGCTATCTTTCTTCCAGTAAGCATGTTTGGACCCTTTGTCGAATAAGGTTGCTGAGTGTGTTTGTTTCTGCTTCTGCAACTTCTAATGTATTCCACTGATCCTCAGGTCTATTTTTTTTTTTTTGCCAGTACCATGCCGATTTTATTACTGTAGCTTTGTAGTATAACTTTAGGTCAGGAATTGTAATGCCTCCTGCCTTACCTTTGTTGCCCAGAATTGTCTTTGCAATTCTGGGTCTTTTTTGGCTCCAAATAAATTTTAGGAGTGATTTCTCCAGGTATGTGAAGTATGTTGATAGTATTTTGATAGAAATTGTGTTAACTCTGTATAACAATTTAGGGAGTATGGCCATCTTCACATGTTGGTTCTCCCTATCCAGGAGCAGGGAATATCTTTCCACTTTCTGAAATCTTCTAGGATCTCTTTTTTTCAGAGTACTATAGTTTTCATTAAAAGGTCTTTTACTTCCTTAGTTAGGTTAATTCCTAAGTATTTCATTTTCTTTGGTGCTATCACAAAAGATATTGTTTCTCTAATTTCTCTTTCAGTATGTTTGTTATCTGTGTAGAGGAATGCTATTGACTTTTGTGTGTTGACTTTACAGCCTGCTATGCTACTGAATTTGTGTATTAATTCTAGTAGCTTCTTGGTGGAGTCCTTTGGGTCTTCCAAGTAGATTATCATGTCATCTGCAAATAGTGATAGCTTTACTTCTTCTTTACCTATTCTTATTCCTTTTATTTCTCTTTCTTGTCTAATAGCTTTAGCTAATGATTCCAGAACTATGTTGAATAGGGGTGATGATAGGGGACATCCTTGTCTTGTACCAGATTTGAGAGTAAAAGACTTCAGTTTTTCCCCATTTAGAATTATGCTAGCTGTTACATTGTCATAGATGGCTTTTATCAGGTTGAGGTAGAGGCCCTCTATTCCAATTTTCTGTAGGACTTTGAACATGAATGAGTGTTGCACTTTGTCAAAGGACTTTTCAGCATCAATTGAGACGCTCATGTGGTTTTTGGTCTTGGTTCTATTGATTTAGTGTATTGCATTTATAGATTTGCATATATTGGACCATCCTCGCATCCCTGGGATGAATCCTACCTGGTCGTGGTGTATAATCTTGATGATTTGTTGTATTCTAGTGGCAAGGATTTTATTGAGAATTTTTGCATCTATGTTATTAGAGAAATTGGTCTGTAGTTTTCTTTTTTAGTTACACCTCTCTCTGGATTTGTTATTAGTGTAATACTTGCATCTAAGAATGATTTTGGAAGGATTGCTTCCTTTTCATTTCATTGAAGAGTTTGAGGAGTTTTGGGATGATGTCTTCTATGAATTTCTTGTAGAATTCAGCAGTGAATCTATCAGATCCCGGACTTTTCTTTGCAGTAGGCTTTTTATTACATTTTGTATTTCATTGGCTGTTGTTGGGTTATTGAGAGTTTTCATATCTTCTTGATTCAGTTTTGATAATTTGTACTTTTCTAGGAATCTGTCCATTTCAACTGTGTCTTCAACTCTGTGAGAGCAAAAATTCTCAAAGTAGCTATTTATGATCCTCTGAATCTGTGCTGGGTCTGTAGTAATTTCACCCTTTTCATTCCTTATTGCTTGAATTTGAGTCCTTTCTTTCTTCTTTTTGATGAGGATAATAGGGGCTTATCAATCTTATTTAATCTTTCAAAGAACCAGCTTTTGGATTCATTAATTCTTTGTATTGTTTCCTTTACCTCAATTGAATTAATTTCTGCTGTAATCTTTAAAACTTCCTCCTGCCCTTGAGCTTTGGACTTTGTTTGCTCTTCCGTTTCTGGTCAGTTTGGGTGCTGCATAAGAGTATTAATTTGTTCCTGTCCTCTCTTCTCAATGTGTGAGTACAGAGCTATAAATTTCTCTCTCAGAACTGCTTTCATTGCATCCCATAAATTCTGGTAGGTTGTGTTTGAATTTTCATTAAATTGCAGATATTGTTTAATTTCATCTGTAACCAACTGGTTGCTGAGAAGAGTGTTGTTTAATTTCCAAGTAATCCTGAAGTTCCTATGGTTTCTTTTGTCATTTATTGCCAATTTGATTGCACTGTGGTCAGATAATATGCGTGGGATAATTTCTGTTTTCTTGCATACACTTAAGCATGACCTGTGGACTAATATGTGATCTATTTTAGAAAATGTCCCATGTGCAGCTGAAAAAAATGTGTATTCTGAAGTGGTTGGGGGGAACACTCTGTGTATGTCCATTAAGTCCAGTAGTTCCAAGTTCTGATTCAGTTCTGCTACTTCTTTGCTAATTTTTTGTCTGCTTGACCTATCTTTTTTGGGTAATTGGGTGTTAAGGTCTCCTGTTAAGATTGTGGTATTGGATATTAGATTTTTCATGTCCATTAAGGTCTGTCTTATATGACTTGGTACTCCCATGTTGGGTGCATACATATTTATGAGTGTTACCTCTTCATCTTGAATTTTTCCCCTAACCAATATGTCATGGTATCATTTGAGTAATCTTGGTTTGATGTTTAGACTGTCTGCAAACAGGATTGCTACCCCTGCTTTTTTTTTTTTTTTTTTTTTTTTTTTGAGGTGCTTGAGCATGTAGTATTGTTTTTCTAACCTTTAACTTTAAGCCTGTGAGTTTCTTTATGAGTTAAGTGTGTTTCTTGTATACAGCATATTGTTGGGCTTTGTTTCCTTATCCACTCTGCCAGTCTATTTCTTTTAATTGGAGAATTGAGTCCATTTACATTGGTGGTTGTAATGGAAATGTATTGACTTATGATTGACATGTGTTTTATCTACTACCATTTGCTCTTTTTTCTCCTATTTAATTGGTTGCCCTATTTGGTGGGTTCTTTCTGGTCTCATTTGTAGAGATCGGGTCATTTTGGTCCCTGTCTAAAATATTTTTTGGTAGTCTATGTAGGGTTGGCTTTCACATCATGAAATCCTTTAGTTGTTCCTTATTGTGGAAGTATTTCACTTCTTCCTCGTACTTGAAAGAGAGTTTTGCAGGGTATAGCAGTCTGGGCTGAAATTTGATTTCATGGAGAATTTATAGCACTCTGCTACATGCTCTTCTTGACTTCATGGTTTGTGAAGAGAAATCTGCCACTATTTTGATAGGTTTTCCTTTAAACATGATGTGTTTCTTTTCTCTAGCAGCTTTTAGTATATTATTCTTCTGCCAGATTTTTGGGGTCTTGACTATTCTATGTCTGGGAATGTGTTTAGTCAGGTTTATATTATTTGGTGTTCTGTATGCTTCAGTTATCTGAATCTCTGATTGTTTTCTCATATTTGGGAAGGTTTCTTCTGTTTCTTCTGCCCATATTCTTTTTATGTCATTTGTATTGACTCCTTCTTTTTTGTTGATTCCTATTAATCTCACATTGTTCATTTTTGTGTCATTTTGCAGATGTTGAATTATTTTTTCCTGCATCCTAGTTGTTTTCAAGAGATCCTTTCCTACCTTTTCACTGGCTACAACTGTGTCTTAAAGATCTAAAACTTTATCTTCACTTTTCTTCATACAGTGTTGCCAGCTTGTGATTGAGATTTTATTTTCTTGTATATCTCTTTGAAACTGCTTCATGTGACCTATTTCTTTCCTATAGTGCTCATTCAAGGATTCCATCATTTTTCTATTCTCCTCTAATTTTTTATTAATGCCTCTTTAGAGGTATTTATTAAGTCTTTCATTATAGTTATCCTTTCTTTTTCTACTTCAGAGATTATTTCTGTTCTCATTTTCTCTCTATCTTTGTGCAGTTGTTCTTTACTTCAGACGCTATTAATTTAGAGATGTCTTTTTTTCACTTCAGAAGTTATTTCTGATCTGATTTTCTCTATAGTTTCTTGTAGCTGGTTTTTGTTGTGTTTTTTTTGTTTTTGTTTTTGTTTTTGTTTTTTTTTTCTTCAGTCTCTAGTAATTCAAAGATTTCTTCTTTGTACTTCTGAGGTTATCTCCAATCCGAGTTGCTCTATAAATAGTTTCCATATTTGTTTGTTTACTTCAGATGCTACTAATTCAGAGATTTCAGGTACATTTCCCACTTTCTTCTATAGTAGTGTCTCCTATATTTTTTGCAGGTGGGCTTGGGACCTGAGATTGTATTTTGCTCTTTGTCTGTATCATTGTGTGTAGAAGTGATCTCTGACCTTTGGTTCAGAACTTTGGTGAAGTTATACCATTAGCATGTGCTGGAATTTGGGTCCAGATCTACCAAGTTTGATCTTGTCTAGATGTGCCTGGCTGTGTCTGGCTGCTGTGCTCATCTTCTTCCTACTGCAGCTTTTGGAGGACAGCCTGCTATGCTCCTCTGGCAAGATGCTCAGCTCCTGGGTTAGCTGGAGGGTCTGACTCACAGCCTTTCTTCAGGGAATTTTGCTGTGGCGCTCCACAGCAGATGCTGTAGCTGAGTTCTGGTTGTGGAAGAAGCTCGGTTGGTGGGAGGGTGCCGGCCTAGTGTTCCTGCCTACATGCCTGCCAGTCACAAGCTATGTGTGGGGGCAGAGTTCTGGTGGCTGTTGGGGGGGACACAGACCCAGAGGTCCCACCTGTACACCTGCTGGTTGTTCTGTTAGTTGGGGCTGCTGAGGGCAGGGGCTGAGTTCTGGTGAAAGTGCAGTGTACCACAGGCCAAGAGGTCCTATCTGTGCACCTGCTGGTCGGTCTGTTGGTCAGTCAGGGATGCTGAGGGCAGGGGCTGAGTTCTGGTGGAAGTGCAGAGGACCACAGGCCAAGAGGTCCTACCTGTGCACCTGCTGGTTGCTCTGTCGGTCAGTCAGGGCTGCTGAGGGCAGGGGCTGAGTTCTGGTGGCAGGTTGGGAGCCTGAAGGCAGAGAGGTCCCACCTGCACACCTGCTGGTGGGTCTGTCATTTGGAGCTGAGTTCCGGTGGAAGTGCATGGGGCCGCAGGCTGAGAGGTCCTTCCTGGGTGCCCGCTGGTTGGTCAGTCAGGGCTGCTGTGTGCAGGGGCTGAGTTCCAGTGGAAGTGCGGGGCGCCACATGCCAAGAGGTCCTACCTGTGCATCCGCCGATTGGTCTTCTGGGCCTGCTGTGCACGGGGGCTGAGTTTCAGTGGAAGTGTGGGAGGCTACAGGCTGAGAGGGCCTGCCTGTGCGTCCACTGATTGGTCAGGTCTGCTGCACACCCACAAGTCATTGTTGGTCAGTCAATTGGATTGATATTATTTGGAGTTCTATATAGCTTGAACACCTGACTGTCAGATTATTTCCCCACATTTGGAAAGTTTCCTGCTATTACTTCTGCCAACATTTTTTTATGTTATTTTCATTGCCTCCTTCTTTCCATTGATGCCTATTAGTCTTGTGTTGTTCATCTTTGTATCTTCTTGCAGTTGTTGAATTATTATTTCCTGAGTCCTCGTTGTTTTTAAGAGATCTTTCCTTACTTTTTTAATAGATTCAGTGATGTCTTCCAAGTTTGAAAGTTTATCTTTACTCTCATTCAAATGGGTTTGTGAACTTTTAATGTAGTTTTAAATTTCTTGTATATCTCTTTGAATCTCTTTGAATATCTCCTTGAATCTTGTATATCTCTTCTTGTATATCTCTTTGAATCTGCTTCATACATTCTGTTTCTTTACTGTATGCTCATTCAAGGCTCCCATCATTTTTCTATTCTCCTTTATTTTTCATCAGTGTCTTCTTTAGAGGTGCTTATTGTTTCTTTCATTATAATTAACGTTTCTTTCTTTACCTGTGAGACTATTTTTGAGCTGATATCCTCTGTACCCTTCTGCAGTTGTTTCTTTAATTTAATTCCTATTACTTCAGAGATTTCAGGTGTGTGACTTCCGATTTCTTCTATGTTGATGTCTCCTAGGTGGGCTCATGGCCCAAGAATGCATTTCTTTTTGTCCTTTTCTATTTCAGAGAGAACTCTTTATTTTGATTTGTGATGCCTGTTTGTGAAAGCTTGATAGTATATAGCTGGATCACTACAATCAGAGCCTCTCTGCAAAAAGTCTGTTTTTAGGTGGCTCTTCCATGTCAGAGATTCTTGTGTTGTATGTGGCCCAATATTTTTCCTTCTCTATTGATTAAGAGTGAGATGTTTGCTTCCATATGGCACTGTTCTCTGTCCTTCGGTGTAGGGCTTTTGTGAGGTTATTACCCAAGCACCTATCAATAGTATTACTCAAGGGAGAACGTGTGGTTAAGGCAGATGTAGTTTCCTATTTACAGTAGTATAATTAATAATACTAGTAAGAGCTAGTGAAATTTAGAAATTGACAAACTTTTATACATAATGGGTTTGCACTTTAGACCATAGGAACAAACATTATAGATATATAACAAAGCAGATTATAAGATGGAAACTTGTACTTAAATTAGTCCCCCTGTGTCCTGTCTGGTCACCTCCCCCTCATGTACCTGGAGTCTTTCAGGCAGACTAGCTTACCCTACTGCTGCCACCTCTATGCCATGAGGGTGCTTCTCTAAGTCTGGGCTTCCATCTGAACTCAGCTGGGCCCAGAAGTAGCCTCAACTCCCCAGTTGTAGATCTACGAACTGCAAACGACTGGCTCGAGCTGGCTCGGGTCCGGCTGCTGTGTTTGGCTCCTTCCCCCTGAACACTGTCCAAGTGGACTGCTGACCCCCGCTGGCTGCCTGTTCTGTGGCTCCTTCCTGGTAGGAGGCCCAGCAAGGTGGACTTTATCTTTCTCTCTTTCTTTCTTTCTTTCTTTCTTTCTTTCTTTCTTTCTTTCTTTCTTTCTTTCTTTCCTTCTTTCAGAACCTTTTGTTTGTTTGTTTGTTTGTTTGTTTATTTTTATGGGCAGCTCAGCCTGCCCTCAGGGCAGGGCTAGCACAGCATGTGGTGCCGGGGATCGAACCTCGGTTCCTGCAGCCGCCCAAGCTTTCCTAAGCAGGCGCTTTAGACCACTGAGCCATCCTGCCGGTCCCCAGCTTTATCTTTCTTTATGGCAGGCAGAGTAGTATTCCACTATGTGTAAATACCAAATTTTCTTTATCCATTCTTCTGCTGATGGACATACAGGCTGCTTCCAAAATCGAGCTAACATGAATTGTGTTGCTATAAATTTGAGCTTATATGCATCACTGTAATCTGATGTCTTTAAGTAAAACTAGACTCAGATTTTCCCCTTTTAGGAGTCTTCCTCAATGTATTGCCTACCTTGAATAGGCAGCAAATATAGACAGCTATTTCTTCCATTAGCCTAATAACCAAGTCCAGTAAGAAAGATGTGAAACTTTGTATAGTATGTGTGTAGTGTGGTGTGTGTGCACATCTGTGTGTGTGTGTATGTGTGCACACGTGCAAGGGGAGAGGTTGTACAGGGTTCACCATCATCTCTAGCGCATCCCTTGATTGGCCTTTCTTTCCTATCCTTGTAACTGTGCTCTGCCTGCTTAGCTCTTGGTGATAATGGCTGGTTTTCCAAACTCCGTTTGCTAGTCACTGTTCTGTACGATTTACATGTAATAACTCCTCTAGTCATCCCAATAGGAAATGCAGTGAACACAATGTATCACTATATTGTCCACACTTTACAGATTAAGAAACCATTTGGAGAACCAGTAACCATTAGAGCCAAAACTCTGAATGAAGCTCACTTAAATTCAGTGCCCATGTCCTTACCCATTGTAGTTGCTTACCTCTTAGTTCAGGTGTGTTTGCATGAGAAAATATGAACATTACTTTATGGAATTGGCAATTACAGTTGCCACCTGGATGTTTTGGGCTTCTCACATTTTAGAGAAAACATGCAAAAATGATTCTGTTATTTTAAATAAGACCTAAAGCTGATGCTGCAAAAGGACTATAGGGAAGACAAAGGGATAAATTCAGGGGCTCACTGAGGGTCCACCCAAGGGCACCATTTAAAAGTTCATGGTATCTATGCAGGATCATTAGCAGCTCTTGCTTGGGTCATGTGTGCCTCCTCACCCAGGAGAGAATCCGGACGAGGAGAGGTGGCACCTAAAGCCAAAGGAAGCATGAAATGGGTAATAGAGAAAGGAAGTCATAAAAATTAACTGCAATGTCATAACCAGCTCTATCACAAAATGGGTATGTCCCCTTCTGCATTGTATTCCTTGTGGTGTGATAAATTTCTCTTTTTTCTCTCTGTTTTTGTCATCATTTCATGCTTTGGTGCTGTTATACTCACAGAATTTACTGCTTAACACTAAAACAATATTGTCAGAAATCCAAATCTAAAGCAAGACCTATAAGGCATCAAGCTCTCTTCTTTTGGTGAACTTGGAAGTACAAATGAGAGTTTCAGTGTTGTGAGGTTTTTCTCCTTCCATCTTCCTTCCTTCCCTTTTTTATTGTTGTTTTTTGATTCTTCTTTCTTGGGAAGTGCATGTTGACTTGGCCAGCCAAAGGGATAGATTATAAGATGATATGATATGATATGATATGATATATAATTTTTCCCACCTCTTCCCAACATCCAGTGCCTTTTTTGTGGAAAAATTACCCACTATATGGATTTCCTCCTACACCACTGACACCAAAATAGCTTTGTCTTTTTTTTTTTTTTTTTTTTTTTTTTTTTTGTGGGACCAGGGTTCGAACTCACGACCTTGCACTTGCCCAGCAGGCACTTGTGCCTCGGAGCTATCTCCCCAGCCCCATACTTTCTAGCTAACAAACATAAAAATGAACATAGGCTTGACCAATAAATTTGCATCCAAACCCACATATTATGTGTGATGCAAAACTGAATGACAGTAAGAATTCATTTGTGTTACCAGTGGCAATGTCCAGGAAATCTGTTCAATGATACAACCTAAAACTCCTAACTTTTCTTAAAAGGAAATAGGGCAGCATCTATTTCCACAGGAGAAGAACAGTCAATGAAAAGTGGTTATGCGTTGCCCAATTCGATCTTCAAGTAGAACAAGTCCTAAGCCAAAATGCCAGAAGAGTGCCGACTGACTATGGGTGGGGTCCCTCCATGATGCCAAGACCTTACCAAGATCCTTTTCTCTGACAAATTTGGGCTGAAAATTCAAAATTATGGGGGGATTTTCCTTCAAAAATTTTATCAGTTCATATTGCTTATATAGGTCAGTATGCTTCATTTTAGCCAATTTATACATCCATGTAAAGCATACCTCAGTCATCTCCTCATTAACCCTCCATCCCTACTCTCCCCCTAGTTTTACGGTTTGGGAATATTCAATGCACATAATACATTTTGAACACATTCCTCCCCCATCAGCTACTGTTACACTCCCTTCTTCCTCCCTCTTGATTCCCTCCTCTCATCTAATAATCATCTTTCTTCTAGTTTCTTGCTATTCTTCTTAGATTTCACATGCTTATGAGTCCATGTAATATTTTATCCTTTTGAGTTCAATTTATTTCACTCAGGATGAAACTCTCTATGTTCATCAATTTTTCTATAAGTGAAAAAATTTTGCTTTTTTTCATAAGTTGGTTTTCATGTATTCCTATGATACTTTTTCGCATAAGATGGTGGCAAAATGAAAGAGTTCTATTTTTCCTTAATTACAACATTTAAAAGAATATTAGAACTTAGTATGTCAGAACCAAGGAATCATGGGAAACATCTATAACAACGTAGAAATCCTCATAGCCTCACAGAAACATAGATATGTAGACACAAAGCGCCAGTAGCTGTAAGGCTCAAGATAGCAGCGTCTGTTCAGGAGGAAGGAAGGGGAAGTGTGTAGGTCACGAGGAACCCAAGAGTAGGAGAGCCCAAAGCTGCCATTAAACTTCCACTGCAATGTGGAGGCCCAATGTGAAACTGGAAGCCCATAATGAAAAAAGATTCTGCAGGATCCAGTTGGTGGCTGTGTACAAGGGAGGAGTACAGTACTACCAACAGAGGGTACCAAACCTGAACAGTTCCAGGACTTTCAGAGCTAACAACTAAAACTTGATTGCAAAGCCAAATATTACACCAAGGAGAAACAACAAAAGTTGGGCAGGACCGCGATGGAGGACACCTAAGAAAGGAAGCTTAAGACGGAAGTGGGCGGAGAGGGTCAGCAAGAAACCAGCCAATCTGAGAAAGCACGCTATCAGAAAACCGGATTTTTAATCACTGTAAAACAGCAAAGGAGGGAACCTCAGTGCTCTGAGGCTAAACAAGCTATCTTGGGCACTACTCCTTGGCAAGCCCTATTTTTTAGCAAGACGCTGGTTGTCCACGTGCCCTTTCGCTGCCTCCAAGCAGAGAGCCCCGTATGCTGAGGTCAGGAATGAGGGCTTCATGCTGCAGGGGATTTGAAGGCATTGAACGGTTTCCCACCGGAGAATGCCAGGAGTGGATTTGTAGCTCTGAAGCGCAGCAAGTTGTGATGGATGGGGCCAATTTGGCTGATAGGTGCCCCCTTCTGTCGCGTGATTTTTCCTGTGCGCCTTCTTGGAGTAGAGAAGCTAGAAAGGCAAAAACTACGTTTCCTGGGCCTGTGAGCCTGTTTTGAGAGTTAGGTGTGTGCAGTCAGGTCCACTGCTGCTGGGCTTGCCAGGCGGAGTCAGGGCTTCCTTTTGGGCATCGCTGTATTCGGCAGGCAGGTGCTAGCAATGATGAGGTACAGGGCTTTTGCGCAGTGAGTTCCAGAATCCACCCACGGCTTGCCGGTCTCCCAGACGCCAGAGTGCTGGGCACAGCATGTTCCTTTCTCCTCAAGTGTGATCCAGCAAGAGAGACGAGACCCTTGAGATGAGTTGCAAAGATAACAACTTTCTCTTTCCTGCACTTTGTTTAAAATGGCATGTCCCTTAAAGTGCTTTTCCAGGGCCAGTGTTTGTCGGTTGTTCTTTGTTTTGCTTTGTTTCTTATGGGTTTCTTCCTTTCCAGTCAGGCATAGAGAGCTACTTCCCAAGATGAGTTCCATGGAATCTGACACTTCATTTTAGAACTCCAGCCTAAAGCATGTTAGATAATATGCAATTTACTATATTTTGCTTTGGCAAAAGATACCATGTTTTTTTTTTTCAGCTGCAGAGTTAGCTCAGTGGTCTAAACATCTGCCTGGCAAGTGCAAGGACCCAGGTTCAATCCCGAATGGCATGCTGGCCACCAAAACCATTCATGGTGGTGTATGCCTATAATCCTAGCACTGGGAAGGCTGACACAGGAGGATCGCTACAAGTCTGAGCTGTGTAGTGAGACCCCTGTACAAAACAAATAAATAACACACAGAGAGGACAGTTGACATTTTGGTCTGGCATTTTAGCTTTAAGCAAATACTCAGAGGTACAAGTATCAATATTTCCATGGGGGGCAAGGAAAAGAGACTAAAGCAGTTGAAGAATAGGCAAGGGGGAGCCCCTAGGGGAATAGGGGGCATAACATGTTTGAGGGGTGGGGAGGGAACATGGGGACTCTAGCTGCCAGAGAGCAGAGGCCAGGGATGAAACTCGGAGGCCCAACGCCTACATGCCTGGCAGGCACAAGGCCTTCAGTTCAATTCCTGAAGCCAAATATAAACAAAGAAGCCAGTGCCAGAGAATGTCTCTGTATATGGAGTGGTAGCAGTGAGAGAGATGCACAGCAAGGAGCGGCGAGCGTTCTCAGACTGGTGAGGTGAGAGGGCCGCCTGGTCCTCCAAGTTTTGAATCACTGCTGGTGTTCTTCTAATCAAGCTGATTGGCTTTTCTTCTATGGAAGGGTTAGATGGCAGGGCCTGAGCTACAACCATGTCCTGGTTTAAGGTTTTATTTATGCATTTATTATTTTTTGCAAGGGAAGCCATGTAATACAGGGCACATTGTATAATATTTCATAATAAATCACCCAAAGAATTATATACAAGGGCAGGAAAACTACCCACACACTAAATAGTAAAGAATCCAGCTGAGGTCCTAGAGCTTGTAACAATGCCTCCTACAGTTAACTGGAGGCCTAAAGTCCACAAAAACGTCTCATGCAGGCCAACTTCACAGATCTGGGCTGGTAAGGCCCAAAGATCAGTGGTGGAAGCTACGAAGTCTACACTAGCAGGATGAAAAATCTGTGCCAGCAGGTTGAGGGATCCGAGCTGGAGCTAGGAAGCAATGCTCCGGGTAGGCACCAGAGCTCCCGCAAAAGTACTACCGCCGTCCTCAGCAGCAGTGAGGCCCTGAGTTCCGCCAGGGGTGAGGAAAGTCGAGTTTCCCATCAGGAAAGCCAGCACGACAAGCTCCTCCAGGAGGCTCAGCAGGGCACCATCTTCCCCTCTGGAGCCGGAAAGCTCAAGATGAGGACCGGAGCTCCTCTAAAGTTCACGGGGAAATCCAGCATGACAAGGTCCTCTAGCAGAACAGCCCAAGAGCGCTAGCAGCTTCCAACTGCTCCAACAGTTTCTCCAGAGAGCATCCCTAACAGCATTTTGGCAGCTTCTCCTGTTCTGCCTTTATGCTGCCGGCAAGGATCCTCAGGTTGGCCTCCCACATCCAGCCCCACACTAGTGTAATTCACTTGGGCCTAACAAGTTGACCACCAGTGAGAAACCCACTCCACACCCCAGCACCAACCCCAGGGGCAGACAGTGCTCACCCAACAACCTTCGCTTCCTGCAACCAGACTCAGTATCTGCATTCTTCTCACGCAGGTTCAAGCAGTCATTAGCAATCAATAGGACTTGGCATGAGAAATAAAATGTACTAGTCAGACCCAGTGTAATGAATGCTGTTCTGGCAAATCTGAACAATTACAATAAAATATTAACGTATTTTATTTATTTATTCACATATTTTATTGTAAACACAATTAACAACCTCATTCTTCTCAGACACAACAGTAATGATTTCAGCCATTGAATTCTTAAAAGAACAGCATACAATCATCCATGACTAAATACCGGTTTCAGAAGGCATCAGCAGATTGTGTCAATAGTCTGTCTCCATGATGGACTCTGAAGTGCCTCTGATTCTTATAAACATTTCCATGTGCTGTATTAAGTTCAAAATCTGTGACATGTGTTTAGCATTACCTGTTGTAGAAATTCTAAGATTAATTTCAAGGAGATCAAATAAACAGAGATGCATACAATTCTTACAAACATTCATTTTGCTTTCATCACCTGTCACTGTCTATACTAATACATAGACCAATTAGAGGGTTGCAAGCTCACTGCTTGTAGGGAGCCCCACTCAAACTTGAGAAAACCAGTCTCACCATTTCAAAATGACAGGCCCATTGTCCTAGTCTGGACTTCAGTTCTTGAGGTAATAAAGGATAAAATATATTTTTAACAGGGTTTGGAGTCAGACTAACCTGATCACAGGTATGACAGGCTCCAGGGTTGATGGGCCCTGTAAGGGATAATGGAGTTCAGAAATTGACTTTTTAAATTTCTTTAGTAATACATCAGCAGAGAAGGAGATACTGTAGATACTGAAGAATACAGCATATTTCCATAAAGTGAATGTATGGTGATACTTCCTTACAAATTACCGGAAGGAGAGTTGAAAAGAGAGGCTAGAGCTCTGCAGAGTACTAATTCAAGGGTCTGCACATCTTTTGGAGTTCTATGTGAAACTGTGTTGTCAAGCTTTATTAAGAAAAGTGTTTACAGAGAGAGGAGCTTTTAAGGATCAGTGGTGATCATTTTTTCTCCATCTCCAAGTCTGTGGCCCTAGACTAGGTCTGGACAGCTCGCCCCTGGACCAGTGCGGTAGCCTCCTACCTGACCCTCCCGTCCCTGGTCCCTGCTGCAAAGTCTTCTCAATACCCAAGTAAAAGCTGAATGGCTCCTCTGCTCTAAGCTCTCAGTGTTACAGTGGTGTTTTACAAACTTAGTGTGCCTCAGAGTCATCTTGAGAGTTTGGTAATACACACTTGTTAGAATTTCTGGTTGAAAAGATAAGGGGACAGGGCCTGGGAACTTGCACCTCTAACATGTTCCAGGGGGTGCTTGCACTGGTGTTTGGGGACCACACTTAGAGACCTCTGATGTACAATAAATGTTTACAGCAGTGCATGAGGTACTATCTATGACTTCTGACTTCACTACCACTGTCCACATTTCCTATTATTCTGTCCTTCATCTGTTCCGGTCACATTAGTCCTCTGGATGTATAAGAAAAGTAAAAATGAAAATCACTGTCTTGTTCCTATTGAGCACGAGTATTCAGTCTCTCACACTCCCTACAACACAGGTTGTTCACTGCTTTTCTTGGGTTTGGAAGTCTCCCTTCTGATCCTAGTATTCTAAGAGATTTGCTTTGGGGGAGATTGAATTTTGTCAAATGCTTTTTTGGTATTGATGGATGCACGATTTTTCTCTTGTAGCCTATCGGTCTGGTGATTCTCAACTAGCTTTGCAAATGTAGAATAAATAATATTTGATCAATATTCTTTTAATACATTGTTGGTTGGATTTGGCCTGCTAGAATTTTGTTGAGGATTGCTGCTGGAGCATTTTATTGAGGAACCGTGTTGATAGGATATTGATCTACAGTTTTCCTGTGTGCACATGCACAGATCTCCAAGCGCATTCCTTGCTATGTGTTGATATTGGTTATTTACATTGTTTTATCCTTGTCATTCTTTTTAGAATTTTATCAATTTTATTGATAATGTTAAGGAATTGGCTTTTTGTTCCATTAATTTATTCTGCTTCTTTTATTTGCCTGTTTGCAATTTTATTTGCTTTTGCAACTTTTTTGATTGCGGTAAAGTATAAATAACAAAATTTCCCACTTAAATTACTTTTAAAAATTATTTATTTATTTATTTGATTTATTTATTTGGTACGGGGTACAGCTTGGACTCATAGTGATCCTCCTGTCTCTGCTTCCCCCGTGCTATGATTACAGGTGTGTGTCACTGTGCCCCATTCAGGTATCTGGGGCTGGGATTCTGATGCCTGCATGACATACGGTATTGGGGATCGAGTTGGGGTCCTTCCAGGTGTGTTGACCACCAAGCTATCTGCCCTGCCCCTCAATTATTTGTTTTTCTTTCTTTCTGCCTTTCTTTCTTTCTTTCTTTCTTTCTTTCTTTCTTTCTTTCTTTCTTTCTTTCTTTCTTTCTTTCTTGTTTTGTTTTGTTTCGTATCTGTATTTGGTACACGTTCTCACTCAGACTGGCAGTGCTTCTCCTGTTTTTGGCCTCCCCAGCTCTGGGATTACAAGCATGCATAACTATACCCAGACTTGTTCACTGGCTCAGTGCACCGCGGGGGCAGGGCTGGCATGACAATTTTGGATCCGTGGATTGAGTCCTGATCCTTGCACTTGCCAAAGCAGGCGCTTAGTCCACTGAGAGATCTCGTTGGCCCCTTGAATCACTTTTTTAAATACATGGTTAAGTGCGCTCACCTGCTCTCCCACCCTCAGCACTGATCCACCACCAGAACTGTTTCATTTTCTCAAACTGAAACTCTTCTGCTTGCTTTGGCCTTTCATTTTAACTTTTCTCTTCTAGATACTTGAGGTAAAGATTATCTGAGGTATTTCTCTTTTCATGCAGTGCCATAAACTGCTCTTACTACTGTTTGAGCCATGATCCTTCACATTTTGATGTGTTCAAATGTTCATTTGCATTCAGTTCAGTGGACATAGTTCCCCCTTGATGTATGGATTGTTCAAAAGTATGTGGTCAATGTCCAATTGTTTGAGTATTTGGCTGTCGTCTTCTGTTATTGATTTAGTCTTTGGTTTCACTGTCACTGGAGAGCCTACTGTAGGGCTGCAACCATTTTGTCTTTCTTTTGCTTTCATCCTACCTGGGTCCATGTTT
This sequence comes from Myocastor coypus, assembly GCA_004027025.1. Lineage (NCBI taxonomy): Eukaryota > Metazoa > Chordata > Mammalia > Rodentia > Myocastoridae > Myocastor > Myocastor coypus. The sequence goes on along the minus strand of PVJA010002699.1, from coordinate 65,559 downwards.
GAATTTGAATTTTTATAGATAGCATATAGTTAGGATGTGATTTTTATCCACTCTGTGTGTTTCTGTTTCTTAATTGTTATATTTAGAACATTTACATTTAAAGCAATTTAGTGTCATGTGGAAGCCTGTTTGCCATTTTATTATGTGTTTACTGTCCCTTTGTTTCTATCTTCTCTCTCTCTCTCTCTCTCTCTCTCTCTCTCTCTCTCTCTCTCTCTTTCTGTCTCTGTCTTTCTTTCCTCTTATAGGTAACCTCAATTTTTTTAAGTTAAATTTGGATTTATCTACAGATATTTTAAACATTCATCTTCTATGGTTTTGTTAGTATTTGCTTTAGGTATTGAGATAGACAGATGGGTGATACATCACCATAGAATACTATGATATCAACACTTGGCTATAAATATAAAAATATTATTTCCTCTTAAATCATTTTAGTCTTCTCCAGTTTTCAAAAATAAGTGTGTTGGGGCCAGCCAGAGAGCTCAGTGGACTGAAGTGCCTGCTTAGGCAGACACAGGGTCCCAGGTTCAATACCCAGCATGCCGTGCTGGTCCTGCCCCCAGAGCATGCTGAGACAGTGATTGAAACTGGGCGTGGCGGTGCACACCTGTGATCCCAGCGCTTGGGAGGCTGAAAACAGTAGAATCACTATGAGTCTGATCTGCATAGTGAGACTGTATAGACCCTGTACTAAATACATAAAAAAAAAAGTGTTTTAAGCATTTTCTCTCTACATATTGAGCACCTCAGTATATGATGCAGCAACTTAATGATGCTTTAACCATAAAATATGACAAAGGAAATCATAGGGCAATGGCTAGTCTATTATTTCTACTTCTACTTTCACTTATTCCTTTCAAATTTTTTTTCTGGTGATCCAAACTTCCTATTAATATTCTCTTGTATTTGGAGAGCTTTTTTTACCCCTTAAAAGTAGGTCTTCTAGCCACAGATTTTCTTTCTCCATGTCCCTCTCTCTATATATTATTCCATATATATTAGGCTCTATATATATTGGTCTATATATATTAGCCCACATACATATATGTTATTCCATATATTAGCCTCTCTCTATATATGCTATATATATATATGTATTAATCCATATATATATTAGCCCATATACATATGTATATATATTATTCCATATATATTATATATTCCTGATATATAAATCAGAAATTGAACTCAGGACTTAATGCTTGCCAGGCAAGCACTATGCCCCAGTTCCTACAGTCTCTGTTATAAGAGTATCTTTACCTTTTCTTCTTAATTTCAGGACTATTTCTTAATTTTAGTATCTGTTTCACTAAGATTCATAGTTGCCACTTTTATTCTTTTAGAAGTGAAGGTTGTTTTTCGTTCTGGCCATGTGCTTTTCGTTTGTGCTTTACAACTCTATTCAGATTTCTCATTTTCTGTAGATAATGTACAATTCTGTAGATAACATGCAATATATAATTCTCTGGATATTTTAAAAGACTTTTTCTTTGACATAAGTTCACTTAAGTTTAATCATTTCTTACATGAATTTCTTGTCTTTTATCCTCTTTGAGGTTTACTCAATTTAATGAATCTATAGGTTTTGGCTTTCACTAATTTGGAAAGTTTCCAGGCATTATTTTTTTTTCTGGGATTCCAGTGATAAGAACATTAGGTATTTTGTTATATAAATCCTGGAGAGTCTATTCATTTTTTCACTCTATTTTCCTGCTATTGTTCAGAGTGAATACAGTCCATCAATTTGTCTTCAGCTTCATGGATTGTATACACTGTGATCTCCCTTTTGCTATTAATTCCATCCAACTTTTTTATGGAAGCTATTGTGTTTTTGAGCTCTATAATTTGGGTTTGGTTCCTTTTTCATAACTCCTATTACTTCGCTGAGATTTTCTATCTTTTCAATATTTGAAGAGAATTTGTAATTGATTATTGAAGCATTTTATGAGAGGTACTTTAAAATTCTTGTCAGATATTCCCAACATGGGGTTCATCTCAGCATTACATCTGTTGATTGTCTTTTTCTCTCTTAAGTTATGGCTTTTCTGGTTCTTTGTATGAAAGATTTTTTTTTTTTAATTGTAGCCCGAACATTTTAGTTGTTATGATAAGAGATTTTGGGTCTTATGTAAATGCATATTGACATTGAAAGATGCCTCTTTTAAGGCTAGCATGTAAGTTCTGCCTCTTTTGGAGGACTGGGCTCTAATAAAATTGTGTTTTCTGAGCACTTGCAGGGGTGTTTTGACCTGCTTTTTCTTTTTGGTGCTCTTATGACATTTGGTAAAGGCCTGTTAGCACTGTCTGCTATGCAGAAGGAACTCCACTCACCCATTTGCTATCTCTGGAAGAATTTGAGTAGAAGCAAGAGAAAAATTTCATCTAAGACTCCTTGTGAAACAGAGGCACAAAGACCTTTGTTGTTATTGCTGCTTTGGTGACCCAGCAGTGCCTTAATTCTGTACTGGGGCCTGAACAGCCCACGGCCTCATTCCGGAGGCGGTCAGTGTCAGAGCGGGGCTCATGGGGCAGAGGCTGGCCTGCCCAGGGCTCTCAGTGCTGCTGCTGCTGCTACAAACAGACCTGACTTCCGAACAGAGCAGCTGTGGCTGTGGGGCAGTGTTGAGGTGACTGGGTCATCATCATCACCGTCACGGTCGGCTTTGCGCAAATCTACTCACAGAGCCTGAGTTAGGTAGAGTGGACTGAGATTTCCTCAAGGTATCTTTTGTCCAGGTACAGAGACCCCTTTCTTGATTCTTATGGGGGTGGGCGAGTGTCCCTTATTTGCTGATATTGTTGTCTGTGTTTACTTTATCTTCTTATAAACTTCTCCAGTGCCCAGCTCAGTATATGAGGGTCAACAACAAAGCTCAGAGAACACCCCATGATTATCACCCCCAAGTCCTACGGTTTCTAGCCAGTCTGGCTTTTTCTTTCCAGTTTTCAGACTCTTTATCATTATCTGTTTAATAATTACTCAGTAGGTTAGTTATATTTAGAGAAGCGGACTGGAGCAAAGTGAATCTATATTATTTTGTTCTGAAACTGAAATTCCAGAAAGCAATATAATTTTTATTTCACAATCAAGTCTTTAATCCATCTGAAATCAATTTTACTGTATGATGTGAGACAGAAATCTAATTTCTTTTTTTTCCCCATAGGGATATCAAATCATCTTAGCACTATTTCAAAAAGTCTGTCTTCAGCGTTCTTCAGGGCTCCCCTCCATACTGTCATCAGTCTGCTGCTCAGCCTACTCTTCTGTTATAATTACTCTCTGTTGCTATCTATGCAACAATACAAAGCTGGATCATTACTGTATCTTTTTTGGCTCAACTCTTCAGATTATTTTTATTTTTTCCCACTTCTCCTGTCTTCTACAATCCTCCCTCTACCCCCATTTACAAAAGCTTTGTTTCCATTTTTTTCTTCCTTTCTCATTATTATGTCTACATTAAATTTTCAGACGGTGGTACTGATATTCACACAAATTTTTATATTCATTTTTGTATCCAGCAGACTTTGAAAAACTCTTACTAAATTTAAAAATTTATCTGTGATAGCCTTTGGAATTATCTGTATGCACAGAATCATCTTTTTCAGTGATGATTTTTTTCTTTTCAGTAATTTTTTAGCAAAGAAACGGAACAATTTTTGTGCTGGCTGAAGTCTCTAGTGCAACAGTGAACTGACAGAGGTATAGAAATCTTGGCCTCATTCCCGCTCACAAAAGAAAAAACTTTTAGAGTTTTAACACTATGCATTATTGTTATAGTTTATGTCTAGTTGTCCCCCTAAAGCTTCATGGAGTCATGGGCAGGGACTTCTAGAGTTTGAGACTTGAATGATGGTCCACTGGGATTATGTGTTTCACTACTATTTGGATTATGGTCTGAGTAGTGCAGAGACTATGGGTGTTGCCTGAGGCAGACAGGCTAAGGCAGAGAGCCTGATGTAATTTAAAGAGAGACAGAGAGACAGACAGACTAGAGCTGTTGCTGTTGCTCTCTGCTCCCCTGGTTGGTTGGTTGCCTCTGTCCCCATTGTTGCTGTTCCTCCGCTATTGACGGCTGCTCTCTGCCGTGTGCTCTTCAGCCTTAAATCCAGCCAAGTATGGACTGAAACCTCCAGTAACTATGAGCTAAATAAACCTTTCCTTCTTTCATTTTGGGTGTCAGGTATTTGTTCCAGCAATGGTAGAAGAGTGACTAAGACAATTATGCTTGCCACAAGTTCGGTAAATATATTTTATAGTATTGAAGAGGTTTGATTTCATATTGTCGTCACTCTGAAATGTTTTCTTTTTATCATGAATAGGAAAGAAATTATTTTAAATAAGAAATACACAGTGCACTGCGTATTAACTAGTCAAAAGAAAGCTGGGGTGCTTAGTAGATTTTATAATGAAGAATATAACTATGTACATATACTTTTATGTCATAATGACTGTTTTATCAATATGATACAAAAATCTTGATATTTGTATACCTAATAATAGAGCTTTAAAATATAGGAAGCAAAGATAGATAGAATTGGAATAAGAAACAACCAAATCCACAATAATAATTGATTTCAATGCCCTACTCTTAAAACTTCATCAAATATGTAGCAAAAAATTAGTAGTAATGTAGAAGACTTGTACAGGACTATTTAACAATTTGACCTAGCTGTTATCTATACAACATTCCATCCAACAGCAGAAGAACAGATCCTCTCTCAAAATATATATAGAATATTTATAAATATAACCATGCTCCAAACCATAAAACAAAAGCAATAAATCTAAACAATTAAAGCCACACATTGATATTTTATGAAAATTAAAGTAATTTACAAATTAACACCAGAAAGATCTTTAAAAATTCCCAAATAAGACTGAACATGGTGGTGCATCCCTGTAATCCCTGCACTTGGGAGGCTGAAAACAGAAGAATCACTGTGAATCTGATCTATATAGTGAGACCTTGTAGACCCTGTACTAAATACAAGAGAAGAAAATAAATTCCAAGTGTAACAAAACAAAGTATCATCCTCCTAAAACTCCTGTGTCAAAGCAAAAAGCAAAAGGGGGCTGGGCATGGTGGCACACATCTATAACAGCACTCAGTAAGCTGTGGCAAGTGGATCAGCACAAGTTGAGGGTAGCATAGGCTACACAGTCAGTTCAAGGTCAGTCTGGACTATATAGCAGGACCTTATCTCAAAAAATAAATTAATTAATTAAAGTTTAAAAAGAAAATCAAAACTATTTTGAACAAAATAAATATAAAAAATGATGTATCAAAATGAAGTTATAATTAAAGGCAAACTTACACCAATAACAGTCCAGTTTAGAAAAAAAAAAAAAAAAAAAAAAAAAAGCTTTCCATTTAATAACCTTGAATTCTACCTTTTAAAACTCAGGTATAAAAGATGTCCGTGCTCTGTGCTTACTACATTGCCTCAGGACGATGCCCCCTGCATGTGAAGTGTAAGTCACACCCTCCCTGCTTCCTCCATTATGGGGGTAAAGGGATTCCAGAGGGTAGGATGTGAAACTGCACTCTGTGCTTCCTCCATTGCCTAGGGACAGTGATTCCTCCATGCAGAGTGTAAATCTCTGCTCAGAGCTTCCTCCACTGTTTCTAGCACAACAGTGGTGGGGAGCAGAGTGCAGACATGGGCTTTACCCTCCTGCCATTGCCCCAGGGGCGAGGAGTGTAGATCCATGCTGTGTTTTCATCTATTGCCCCAGAACAGTGGTGTTTGTGAGTCGAGGGGAGGTCCTCACTTTGTACTTCTTCATTGCCCTGGGATGGCTTATTGGTGAAAGGAATATAGCAGTGCTGACAAGAATAATATCGCAGTGACAGCTAGAGAAGTGACAGCAGTAATGGCTAAAGAAAACATCCCGAGGAAGAGACATCTCCTAGGAAGGCCTTGGCATCAGTGACGAGGCTATCTAACATTAGAAATCCAAAAGCATTATCAGAGAAAACAAAATAAGACAGAAAATAGACACTGACAAGACAAAAAAGCAAAATGCAATTCCAATCATCCAGCCCACCCAATAGAAGTCCAGAGAATAACAGACACAGGAAATCGGAAGCGAACAAATGTAACTCTCTGCAGCGATAGGAAAACAATAGAAACAATGATTGTCAAACATAGAGAAGAAATAGAGTCAATGAAACAGATCTAAACAGAAATGCAAGAGATTAGAAATGCCATCAAAAGTGTATGCGATAGATTGGATGAAGGTGAGGATAGAATACCAGATCTAGAAGGCAGGGAAGCAACTAGCAACTAGGAGAAGATGGAAATCCTAAAAATCTAAAGAGACCAGGAAAAATCCATCCAACAGAAAGAATCAATCCAATCCAATCAATCTACACAGTTGCACAAAGAAGAACAATGCAAGATTGAGTGGAACCAGTGAAAAAGCTGGTGACAGTACAAATGCCATTAAAACCCTTTTCACAGAAATAGTGACAGAAAACACGGGTAAAGAATTTGATATGCAAAAAATGAAACATATGAACTTCAAGTGGCCAAAATAAATCCATATCAAGATTCCAGAAATTCAGCACAAAAAAATCCCAAAATTTTAAAAGCAGCTAGAAAAAAATATAACCTATGAAAGAAAATCCAACAGAATCGCAGCAGACTTCTTAATAAAAACACTACATTCAACAAAAGCTTGCAGTGGAATATTTCAAACACTGAAGGAAGATAATCTTCAACCCAGACTGATGTATCACACAGATCTCTTTCAAAATTGCTGGAGAAGTAAGATGCTTTCATCAGAAATACAAACTAAAGAAATTTATGACCATCAAACCAGCTCTACAAAATGCTCTGTAATACATATTTGAAGGAGATAACAAAGACCAGGAACACCAATAGAAAGAAGTCACTATGCAGACCAAACAATTAAATGAAGCAAAAGGACAAGGAACAAACAAGGGGAAAACAAAATGTAAAAGAAATGGTAATACTTATCAGTTATACCCATCAATGTAAATGGTCTCAACTCACCAATCAAAAGAAGCAAACTGGCAGAATGGATCAGAAAGCCAGATCCAACAGTATGCTTCATTGAAGAAACACACTGAACCCAAAAAAGAATGCATAGACTAAAAATCAAAGGATGAAAAATAATGCTTCATGCTATAGAAATCTAGAAAAAAGCCAGGATACCAGTAACTAAAGGGTCATAGAACAAATTATAGATAAAATAAAAAAGTATATACTATTAAATAACCGTGTTGATAAAACATACCAAAACCAATGGGACATGATAAAACAAGTCCTAGGAGTGAAACTGAATGCAATTTACTCAAAAATCAGTTCATACACACAACCTAATGTTGAAACTCAAACTTTTAGCAAAATAACAAATCAAACCCAAAGCTCCTATGAGGGAAGTAATTTATAAAGAAAATTATTAAAAAAAATGATTGCAGAAATTAATGCAATAGACGCTAAGCAAAAAAAAAAAAAAATCAATGAATCAAATGTTGTTTCTTTGAAAAAATAAATAAAATTAATCATTAGCCAACGTCATCAAAAAAGGCAAGAAAAGACACAAATTCAAGCAATTAATAATGAAAATGGGGAACTCACAACAGATCCCACAAAAATGCCCAAGATCATCAATACCAGCAGTGAAACCTTATATTTTAATAATACGGAAAAGAGAAGAAATGGACAGATTCCTAGACATAGATTGTGAAAATTAACCCCAGGAGATGCAAAAATTCTTAAAAAAAAAAAAAAAAAAACAATATCAGCTAATGAAATTGAAAATGTAATTAAAAATTTACCAACAAAATCAGGTGCAGGCCCTGAAAAATTCACTGTTGAATTCTACAGGACATTTAGAGATGAACTAATATCATTAATGCTTAAATTCTTTAAGGAAATTGAAAGGGGAGCAATACTTCAAAGTCACTCCTGGAAATATTACCCAGATTCCAAAACCAAAGAAGAAGCCAACCAAGAAAGGTCAATCTGTCCAATGAACATGGATGCAAAAATCCTTCATAAGATACGAACAAACAGAATGCAGCAAATCAAGATGACGTATCACAACTAAGTAGGATGCATACCAGGGATTCAGAGTGATTCAACAAATCAGGAAATACAACATTACATTTATTGGTTCATGGTTTATCAGTTTTATGTATTCTTTCAGAGACCTAACTTTTTTATTCATTGGTTTTTTGTATTGTCTGCTTTACCTCTATTGCACTAACGGCTGCTCTGATCTTCATACTTGTCTCCCTTGTAGGAACTTTGAGTTTGGCTTGTTCTTTTTTTTTAAATATTTGAGGTCAACCGTAGGTTGTTTATATGAGTGCAGTCTGTTTTCCTGATGCGTGAGTGCACTGCTAGAAATATCTCTCCTAAGACTGCCTTCATTGCATCCCAGAGGTTTTCACATGTTGTATTGATGTTACTATTCAATTGTAAATGCTTTTTAACTTTGTTTTAAATTTGTTCTATGATCCATTGATTGTTCAGGAACAATGTCTGAAATCACATGATCATCTCAATAGATGCTGAAAAAGCTTTTGACAAAGTCCTACACCCATTCATAATTTAAAAAATTAAACTACAGAAAATTGGAATAGGTGATCTCTACTTCAATCTTATAAATGCTGTTTAGAACAATGCAATAATTAACATCCTATTAAACGGTTCAAAATTGAAAGTTTTCTCTCTAAAATCAGGAACAAGACAAGGATGTCAACTATCATCACTTCTATTCTGTATTTTTCTGGCGACGTTAGCAAGAGCAAATAGGTAAGACAACAAAATAAAAGGAACAAAGATGACAAGGAATAAACTAAATTATCATTATTTGCAAATAACATGATACTCAACATTGAAGACCTCAACAATTTCACCAAAAATTTTAGATTTAATAATCAAATAAGTAGCATAACTGGATTAAAAGTCAATGCTCAAACATCAATAGTGTCCTGTACACAAGCAACAAACTCACAGGGAGAGAACTTAAAGAAAACATATTCGTCATACTAACATCCAAAAAAATAAAATACTTGAGAATTAATCTAACAAAGGATTAAAATACTGATACAATGACAATTGTAGAGCTCTAAAAAAGGAAATTGAAGATTATTTCGGAAAATGGAAGGCTATCCCTTGCTCTTGGGTAAGAAGAACAAGCATAAGCCAGGCGTGGTGGCTCACGCCTCTAATCCCAGCACTCGGGAGGCTGAGGCAGGAGGATTGATGCGAGTTCGAGACCAGCCTGGGCTACAAAAGTGAGCTCAGGACCAGCCTCAACTGCATAATGAGACCCTGTCTCAAAAAGATAGAAAAAAAAAAAAAAAAAAAGAACAAGCATAGTGAAAATGGCCATACTCCTAAAACTGCTGTTCAGATATGATACAATCCTAATCAAAATACCACTAGCATACCTCACAGATGTAGAGAAAACATTCCTAAAATTCATTTGGAACAGAAAAGGCCCAGAACTGCAAAAGCAATTATGGGCAATGAAGACAACTCTGGGGACTTCATAATCTCAGACCTGAAATTGCATTGTAAAGCCACTGTGACAAAACCACCATGGTGTTGTCAAAAGACAGACCTGAGAATCAGTGGAACAGAATAGAAGATGAAAACACGTCCCCAACACTCAGCCAGAGGAGCCAAACATGTTCTTTAGAAGATAGTCTGTTTAATAAATGGTGCTGGCTCTCCACATGCTGAGCATCAAAATTATTACCATGCACTAAAATAAAGTGAAAATGGATCAAAGATCAGAATCTTAAAACATATACATTAAGTTTATTGGAAAAGAAAATAGGTAGAAACCTTGAACACATAGACTTCATGAACAAAACCCAGACTGTTGTATATGGTCAGATTTCTAAATTTATATGGAAAAACGTATAACTTTTTTGTTACATTCTATAGGGATTTATTTGAACATTAATGATTGAAGGAAAATATCGGTTCTATGTTAAGTCTAAGGCATTTGGTATTCAGAAAGATAATGATGTTAAACTCAAATACCTATGTTGCAGAGTAATAGTATCACTAAGTTTCTCTTCTGGATGGTTAACACCTTAAGTTTGCAGACCAAAAAGTTAGAGAAAAAGAAGAGCTACAAGGATAGCCTTGGCCCTTCAAGGTCACTGAGGACCCAGGACATAAGAGAACCTGTGCTGTAACATCCTATAACTCAGTGGTATTCCAAACCTTCTGTTCAAGATGATTATGGGATCACAGAGGAAAGGGACTGATGATGTATAGTGTGCCTAAGGAGAGTCACTTAGAGAGAAAACATTCTCTCAGGCTTTCACAGAGAGCAAACTGGTCAAACAATGGCTGTGACTCGTTCACATAGCTGAGACTGACAACAGTTCTACAAAGCTCTGTACATGAGTCTCAAAGTAAATCCTGAGGGGATTTGCCTGACCTTGTGAGATACAAAGGTTACACGTTTTGTTACGCAGGTCTAGCTTTAACTTGCCCTTAACCACCCAGCAGAAAAGTTTAACCACAAGGCATAAAATGTGAAGGTAGAGTAGTATGAAGAACTGTAAAGGGCTTAAATCAACAGTTCCAACATTGCCAGTTCTGCTGATAATCCACTACTATTCTGGAATATTGGACTATGTATACAACTGCTTTCTCTTAGTTCAATGAGAAGAAATATTTGTGCCAATACTGTTTAGAAAATTCATGTCTGCATTTGGTACTCTGAAGAACTACTATGAAAACAATAATATGTATTTTATTGATTATTGTGGCTGACCTATTGACATGTTTGAAACTGTCTCATTGCTATTTCTTTCTTATTGAACTTAATAAAAATTTTAAAACAGAAAAAACTTGAAAAAAGCAGGAAAACGGAAGTAATGAAGACTAGGAGATCACAGTAGCAATCAATAAATACAAAAACTTTTATAAATCAATGAAACCAACAACTTCATTAATTACCTATATAATCAGTAGCAATATTATTTAATAATGATTAAATTAATAGTGCCAGATTGATCAGGTAAACACAGAAAAACAAAAGACACAAATTACCAATATCAGAAGTAAAAAATGGCATCACTACAGAATCTACAGATATTACAGCAATAGTGGGACATCATTTTAAACTTGTAATATCCCCTGGGAACAATTTCATACTAATAAATTTGATAACACAGATGAAATGCAAATTTTCATGAAATTCACAAACAAAATTCAACCAAGAAGAAATAACTTGAATAGCCCTACATCTGTTAAAGAAATTAAATTTGCAAATAAAACCTTCTAATATAAAACTCCCAGCGCAGACAGCTGCATCCTTGTATTCTACCAAACACTGAAGAGAACTTTAATGAATTCTATTCACGTTCTTCCAGAAAACTGAAATTGTGCACTTCACAATGTATTCTATAAAGCCAGCAGTAGCACGACACCAAGTCTAGGCAAAATATTGCAAAAAGAACTACAGTATAATCTCTCTAATGAAAAAAGATGTCATAATTATAGATCATGTTTTAATAGGTCAAATAAACAGTGGTATATTCTAATGAAATAGGATTAATATCCTGAATGCATGATTTAAAAGGAATCTATAAATTCTGAGCATAGTAGCTCATAGTTGTAATTCCAGCACACAGGAGGCCGAGGCAGGCTCACAGTGAGTTTGAGCTACATCGTGAGTTCAAGGTGAGACCCTGTCTCAAGAAACCAAACCAAACAAACAAAATGAATCAATGTAATCCTTTCTATCAGTAAAATAAAACAAGAAAAATGTATCTCAATGGACGCATAAAAACATTTTTAAAAAATCCACAAGCATTTCTGATTTTTCAACTCCCAACAAATAGGTAGAAAGTGACTGTCTTGGTCATATAAAAGGTAGCTACAGAAATTTCCAGGTGAAATCAAAGTAACAAGAGTAAATTCTGCCCCACCTCCTCAAAATCAAGAATTAGACAATTAGTGCTCAGTTTTATCCCTTCCATTGCTCATCCTACTCGAATTTCTAGCCAGCTCAAGAAGACAAGAAAAAAAATCCAGATGCTAAGGATGAAGTACTGTGTTTATTCATCTGGTTATTCAGAAAAAATGGATATAATATACAAAAAAATTGGTGGAACTAATAACTACATTAATTGAATTCATTAGTGCTTGAAGAAGCAAGATCAATATACAGAATTTAGTATTATAGCAACAATCAAAAATATGACAAACTTGAAAATAAAACTGACAGAAGATATGCAGATATGCCCCAGAAACTAAAATATTCTCAATATAAACAATAGCTCTATCCTGTGTAGGGACTAAAAGCCTGTAAACTACTAAGGCTAATTGTCACCAAACAGGTTCCACATGAACTTTACTTACAATTTCAAAAACTTCTTTTAAAGGTACAGATAAGGTGATTACAAATGCTACATGGAAATATAAAGGGTGTGGAGTAGCCATAGGAAACTTATAAAAGAAAAACAGTGTTAAAGAGCTAACATCACCTGGTTCAAGCTCTGTGGACAGCTACAGTAATCCAGACAGCATGGTACTAGCATCAGAACAGGCAAACACATCAAAAAATCAATGGGACATATTAAAGAATCTAGAGCCATACCAGCCCTGAGACTGGGTGGGTGTGGTGGTGTACACCTATAATTCCAGTACTTAGGAGGCTGAAAACAGGGGGCTCACCACAAGCCTAATCTGTGTCGTAAGACCCTGTACTAAATACATCAAAAAAAAAAAAAAAAGAACCGAACTTACACACACACACACACACACACACACAATGGAAGAAAGGATAATCTATTTACAAATTGTGCTGGGGCAATTAGATACTTATATGTAAAAGCATAAAATTTAATCCAAATGTAAAAATTAACTCAAAATGAATTGTGGGCCTAAATGTTAAAACCTGATACTACAAAACTTCTCACACATTGGAAGAGCTACTTCCTTGGCCAACCTCCAATGTTTTGTTCTTTTGGATTTTGTTATCATTGTTTGCAATCATTTTATATCTCATCTTCTCCTGTACTTTTCCTGTGTCTCAAGAGCTAGAAACCCTATTTCCATTATGAGAGTATGTTGAAGCCCAGTTCTGTATTGTTGACATGGTAATGTTTATTTTCTTTTGATTATTTTCACTTGGCCTATAATTATTCATCAGCTATTGGCTTTTTACAGCATCCTGTGGACATTCCCCTGCCCTTAAAACCAATCCCATATGCCTTTGTCTTGTGACCATTGATATTTCTTCTTTATCTTTGGTATCTTCAAGTCTTACTAGTTTTAAATACTTTTTTGTCCTGGTCGAGGTTAATAAGGCTTCTTGAATCTGTAGATTTGTGCCATTCATTGATCATGAAAATTTAAATCCACTGACTTCAAGTATATCTTCAGCCCTATTTTTTCTCTTCTTCTCTGGACGTCTGAATAAATGCACATGAGATCTTCTCTGTCTTGTATATCACTTCACTCTTCCACGGTTTCTACCTTTCACTGTCTCTTCATGGCATACATAATCATTTTCCGGCATATATTTTCAGCTTTAACTTCTTTACCCAGTTCTGTTTAATCCTCAGTAAAATTCCTATTTCAGGTTTTCAGGTTATAGCAATTCTAAGTTTTATTTTCACAATGTCTGTGGTTTAAAAACCTAACGCCTCCGCCTTCACGGCTTCCAAGTTCGATACATTGGATTCTCTTTCATTTCCTCACGGTCAGTGAACAGGGCTACACCCTCCCCAACCCCTTCAGGTTTAAGGGACTTCTTTACTCAGCTGACTGGAATTTGTCTCACAGCCTCTTTCTAATTAAGAGCATGACTAATTTTGATTTTTGTCACCTTTGTTCATAAGGATTCCAAAAGCAAAAGTTTGAAATTCCCCAAATCGGTCAATGCCCTGTGGCAGTCTTTAGCTCTCGTGTTTTCTTTTAATCAATTTTTTCTGGTAATTCTGTGCTATCTTGTTATCTATTTGATGCCTTTATGAGGACTTGTAGATTCTTTTTCCTCAGTGGGTAATCAGATACAGATAGTCTAGCCCACTGTCAGGCAAAGCTAGATGTGCCTGTCTTTCCAAAACCTGGAGAGATTTTCCAGAGATGAAATATACATGACGGGCAGGAAAAGGATTCAGATAGTCAGAACCTAGCAGCAGCTTCTGGTTTGCTTTGTTCAGAAAGATCTTAAGATCCTGTCTGGCTCAGAAGAGTCTCAGGATGGTGCGTGATAACTGTGCGGTTGTAGTGGTTGACGCATTGTATCAAGTTGAGAAGTTCAGAAGTTTAATTAAGTGACTCAGCAGAGAGCCAAGATTCTTAGTTTGTGAACATCCTCATCCTGCGCAAGAGGAGGGCATGGACATTGTGTGAGTTCTGCACCCCTACTCCCCCAGGGCAGTTTGTTTACAATATAAGGAGGGGAGAAAGGCTGGCCAGAAGCTGCAGCTGCTGACCTTCCCTTTGCTCTTCTCTGCTTTCTGCTGCCATGAACTGTTGCCCTCTTCCATGTGCCGCTCTGCCTGTGTAGAGACTGCAACCTCCACAAACGGCGAGCTACATAAAGCTTTCCTTTCCTAATTTTGGGTGTTGAGTATTGTGTCCCAGCAGTGAGTAAAAAGTAACTGAGACAGCGGTCCAAGAAGGCAGCCTTCCACATAGGAGGAATGCTTGGGCCCAAGCACTTGGAAGTCTCTTCCATTTCCAGTCTTGTCCAGTTTCTCTGTGCATATAAAGAGCCACTTACTACTAAACTTTAGCCAGTCTCCTCCATATATGCCATCAGTACTCTCCTCCCACAGGTATTCTGTAAGCAGGAGCCAATCAAACTCTTCCTCTAAACCTCGAAAACTCCCATCTCTAGCAGCTTGGCTCGGGGTTTTACTGCCTGGCACTCATCCTCCAATTTATACATGCAGAGATTCTAGACATTCCTGCAAACTAGCCCCAAATCCCCCTCCTCCTCGTGCTTTCTTTGTCTCCCTATTGGATTGCTCCTTGCTTTGTTCTCTTTGAGCATCTTAAGCTTTTCCTACAAGCTTTGCTTATCTCTTTCCTCTTTCTGTGTTATTTAGGTCCTTGTTTGATTTCTTGTCCTAACCTGTTAGATGCAGGTGGCTCAGGCAGGGAGCCCTTTATCTTTGTATCTAACACAGCACAAAACTCAATAAGTGTCCCCTTTGAGGGCAGATATCTACGACGGGGCAAGGTCTTATTTCTTAGTGTTATATGTCCTTCAGAGTTTTGCAGTAGAGGCTGCTCAGATTCCAAGGGATAACTGGTGTTGAAAGCCATAGTCATCCCTCTCCAGGGTCTCAGGGGATGTGACTGAAAACTCCATAGTAGGACACAGAAGGTAGGAACAGGAGCTTTGTGCCTCGTTTTGGAGGCTAAGACATGAGGTTAGGTGCAGGGCATGCCTGGGTTATGCTGCCCACAAGTAACAGCAGAACTGGCCAGGCTAAGCATAGTTGAACATTTAAAATACATTAAAGGCCTGCTCCCTTTGAAGTTGAAACTATCTCTATTTAATCAGAGAGAAACAACTTTTCAAAAGATTTTTTCCTCCTTTTCTACCTTCAGCTTGCTGGCTTCTCCTGTGGTTAGTAGCATGAATAAAACATGTATATCCCAATTAAATCTTGATTTAATTTCACTTCTTTGCAAAGCTGATGAACTCCAGTGCTTTCATAAAGACACCAAGCATTAGCATTCTTTTGTTATGTACAATCCATTCGGAGGAACAGGGGCTAAAAATAATCAGCTGCCTCTCTCTTGGCCTTGCCAAGCTCTCAGCGAGTTGGGGGGACAGGAAAACACACACACACACACACACACACACACAGCACTTTCCAGCCACTTTAATTCCCCATAGAAATCCCCTGGTCATTGTAAGGATGAGAACACCTTGGCCCATGAGTGACATGCTTAGAGTTAGGAGCGAAGTCTGCAAAAGCACACTCTTGCAGGTGACTCTTGGATTCTATGCTTGAAGCAGCCAGGAGCTAGTGTCTACTGCTCCCAAGAAGGCATCAGGGTGGAAGAAAATGCTGGACAAAGCTACAGCATTCCGGGAAACTGACGGAGCTTTACCCATTCCCTTCTAAGTTCAAAAGTACAGATTTTTGTGTGAGTATATACCACAGGGATATTAACACATAATTTCTAACTTCATAGACATCTACATGGAATAACTAACAATGGACAATAAACTCCATCACAACTTTAATCTACCTGGAGTGACTCATAATATAGTTAAGAAAAGGCTAAACATAGAAGTCCCGGTTTGAAGTTGTTCATAAAAAATACACATTTCTAAAGAGAGTGGTGGCAGAAGATGGCCTTCCTGGGGAAGTGCAACTAGATTGGAGATCCCATAGGAATCACTCTTACCAAACTCACGCTTAGCATTTCAATCTTGTCTTTAGCATCCCTGCGAATGACACTGTCACCGAAGACAGCCAGTCTCTGAACAGAAGCTTAGCGCTGCCACATCAATCTCTGCCATAGGTGTGTTTCACTTGCTACTTAGACTTTCTTTCTTTCTTTCTTTCTTCCACTAAGCCAAGCTGAGCTTCTCTGGTGGCTTCAGTTTGCCTCTTTGGAGCCACAAAATACTGGATCTGCTGTCTGTTCTGCACGGTGATGCCTCCTATTTAAGCCGGGTTCCATCCCTTTCTTCCTTTTCTGACTAAGCAACTTTAGTTTCCTTAATCACAGTTTGAATTTCATGACGTTCAGTAAAGGCTTGCAAAATGTATAACACTGACACAAAATAGGAGAAATGAGAAGAACACTCTCATAAGTAAGACACAGATTGTGAGAGGATCCAACAACAGACTGCCAAGGAAGAAGCCAATGCAGACGGGGCTGTGTTCACTCAGGCAACTGAAGGAGAAGCAAGGAGCTGGGGCAGTTCAGCTGGACGAGACCTTGATCTGAGGGCTGAGTCACCACACATTCGGAAATCCCTTTCATCCTGAGAACAGCCTCATGTGCGGTTCATGGAAACTCTCATATCCAGATGATGCTACTGCTTGGGCTACAGGAGAGCCCAGGTTCTGTTGACCTAGTGGTGGACGGCTGGGGAGAGAAAAGAAGTGAGAAGAGACTTAGCATTTTGTTTCCGTAAAAGGCCTTCTTCTCAGTCACTTCCTTCCCTGCGATCTGATCAGCACATACAGTAATATACATCATCCTGTGGAACAAAACTCCCAGAGGCTCTCTCTCATGTTCTCTGGGCTTTGTCAGAAAAGCTAAATTGGAGATAATATGGCAGGGGCAAGGGTCAAAGAGGTTGATCTTGAGATCAGTTTCACAGGTTGTGTGGAGAGAATGCTGGGAAAGAGGAGGAGCCGCCAGGACCATGATGGACCGGAGCAAAGATGAGGTTAAGATAGCAGACTGGGCACAGTGATCACCTCTGAATTCTCCTGCATCCCCAGAGTCCTCGAAACGCATGGAGTGGTGAATATCTAGACAGACTAAATGCAGTGACAGCTGTGTAAAGGCTGGACCTATGCAAGACTAAGATGTGTAGTAGGGTGTCAGGGAGATAGCTTGGTGGTCCAGTCACCTGCCTGGCAAGTGCAAGGACCTGAGTTTGATGCCCGGTACTGCATGCTGTGTGAGCCCGACACTGTGCTGGCCACCGAAGCCAGGCATGGTGGCGCACACCTGTAATCCCAGTGTGGGCAAAGCTAAGACAGAAGGGTCGCTGAATCCCAGCTACACTATTAAAAAAAAAAAAAGTGTGTAAGAGGGAGTGTGGCATTCGTGGGCCTTGCAGCGTGATTATAAAGAAGGCCACCAGAAAGAGGCTGCACTTACTTCTGTCATATCTGGCTCTGCTCTACCGACAAGAGGCCCTGCATCCCTGGGTGTGAATATTCAAGACTGCAGCAACCCTCTCATCCACTTGTGTGTTCACCTCTCACTGAAGGTGCCACTCAGACTAATCCTCGCGCCCACAGACATATCCCAATAGACTCCTGTGGACTCAGGAAGTGAAATAGGGGCTACTTAAGGAAGAAAATCTGGAGGCCTCAGCACCCAGAATTCCATCTTGAAGGAGGAGCATGAGGTCCAGGTGGTCACGTTTTAAAACTGACAGGAGAAAAGTCAGTTTTAAGAGCCTTAAACAGGGATCCCAAAGCATCAGTACTGGTGGCATAAGAAGAAGGACAATTCTGATTATAAATCTGGTGACAGATTCTGAAATAGTGAAATAGAAGGAGAACAAATCATGAAACCTGTCAGGCTGGGCTCAACCCCTAACTCCCATGCTGTCTGGGCCACTGACCTCTTTCAGCCCTGGGTTCCTGCTACCTAAATCTGAGGGTTGCATATCTGCCTTAGGTAGTCAGTGGGATGGATTAGTGGTCCCCTTGTCACATACCATGCTTGTGATAACCAGGGTTATTACTGTGTTTAACAAGAGGTCAGCTTTCAAGGGAAGGAGGGAAGCAGTGAAAAGAATCAGGCAGGGATAGCTAAGTTTCCTTTGGGCTTGAAGGTGCTTCTGGATGACATTGTAAGTCTGAATCTGTCCATCTTGCCCCTGAGTCCCAGCTTGCGGGCCTCGGC
This sequence comes from Myocastor coypus, assembly GCA_004027025.1. Classification (NCBI taxonomy): domain Eukaryota; kingdom Metazoa; phylum Chordata; class Mammalia; order Rodentia; family Myocastoridae; genus Myocastor; species Myocastor coypus. The sequence continues at coordinate 46,974 of PVJA010002699.1, read as the reverse complement.
AATTGTTTTGTGCTATTTCATTTGAGTGGATTCCTGCCCACTGTTGAGAAAAAAGCTGTCTGCTGCTGTGTTCTCAAATCCCCCAGCCTGTCCACCTCCCTCCACGGGGCTCAAATCTAGACAACACCAGAGCTTTCTTCTGCACAGGCTACTCACACCAATAAACGGGGCCTCAGGCCCAGGAGGCATACACTGCAGGGAAATTTATACACTCGTAAAGAGAACACGCCTGCTAATATGTTTACAGGTCGGGGGTCTTTCTGCTGAACACAGAGGAGATATTGCTGTAGTAAAAGGGGAAATTGCTCAAGCCCATCTTCCAGGCACAGAGGAGGAGGGATCCCCAAGACTTGGCTGACATGGCTTATAAATATCCCACATCCCTCTTTGTCCCAGCTTCCATCATCTCAGGCAACATGTGGGACTGTCACATGTTAAGAAAATAAATCAAGTGAAATTATAGATTCGCCTTTGTGATCCTGATGTGCAGATTACACGTTATTACATTATGGATCTCACACCCCTCAATGCATTTGCACTACGGTATGATTATTCGATTTTGATGTATTGCCAACATCAAACCCAAATAAGTATTTTTCTCTCCTAAGTGATGCTGAGAAGGAAGGCACTTCTTAAGCAGAAGGCCCGTGTATGCGGTTTAGGAAGAAGCGGAAGGAAAACAGCGTGAAGAAAAACAGGTGGACACTACTAGTTCTCCATGGCAGGTTTTATGGTTCAAGTTGTCCAAGTCCTCAGAAGCAAAGACATTGAGAGAATGCCATCCTGGAGTCTGGGCTGATACTCAGAAGATGGTTACATTTACTCAGATGTCTATTTAGCACCTACCCCGTGCCAGGCTCGTAATAGGTCTCAAGATTTCAGCAGTTTAAGAATGAAGCCAGGAACAGACAAAAAATAATCGCCCTCGTACAGCTTATGTTTGGGTAGAAGGAAAGAGCTGACTTAGTAAAATACATGCCACATGATCAGAGGACAGTAGGCACAAAGAAAGGACAGCAAGGTAGAGAACATGTTCAGGACTGATGCTAAATGAGTGATCAGCAGTGGCTCATGGTGAGAGTGCCTTTGACAAAAGCCCGCTAGAGACAGGAAATCCTAGAGATATCTGGGGAGGCTAACAGAGCAGATGAGCTAGCAGTATGCAGGCCCTAAGTCAGGAGTGGGCCTGGAGGACAATAGAGGGTGGGGCAGAGCAAAGGACAATAGGGCACAAAAAAGATGGAAGTGGAAGGGCTTGTGGGTCACTGTAATAGCTTTTGATCACTCCATGTGTGCTATGCAGTAACCTCGAATACACTGTCCCTGTTTTCTCAGTCTGTATAATGGCTGAGAATCTGGGTATCTACGTAGCCAACAGCATACAGAGTGAAAGGCATACTATGTGCGAGCTGCATTTGGGAGGAGCAATGTGGCAGTCTGCGGAGGCCTCCTCTTATCCACCAGCACTGCCTTCCCCATAGAGTATACTCTTGGGGGCTTCATTTGTGGCCTGGGTTCAGAAAGAGGCCTGGAGAGCTCAGTCTCCACCAGCCATTCTGACCGGGCCACGAGGGAACCAAGTGAGGACTCTCTCAGCCCACATCTGTCCCCCGACCCTCCAACTGCGTAATCTCCAGCACAGACTCTGCCGGTCATCCTGACCAGGCTGCACAGTGGCCAGGAAAGGACTCTCCCAGCCCATGTTGATCCCCTGACTCCTCAACTGCTGGAGCTCTGATCCACCCACAGTCTTGACCCACAGGGCCTCGTGGCAGCCAACCACCCGAGCTCCGACTCACAGCCAGGCACATCTGGAGGGCAATAAGCTTGGTGCAACCGGACCCAAATCCCCATAGACGCTAGCAGCATAACTTAAACAAAGAGAAGACTGCTAACAAAATGATAAAGAGGAGAAGTAAGATGCACTCTCAGGTCCAGAGCCCACGGAGAACAAAAACAGGAAGAAAATGGGAATCATGCAGCTGAAACCTCTGAACTGGTAGCATCTGGGGTAGACAGACAAGTGCAGAAACATATAGAGAAACTCATATCAGAGATACCATCTGAAGTAAAAAAAGAAATGCATGAATTAGTAGAATCTGAAGTGGAAAAACAACTGCTGAAATGTATAGAGGAAACCAGACCAGAAATAACCTCTGAAGTAAAAAAAAAAAAAAAAAAAAAAAAAAAAAAAAAAAAAAAAAAAAAAAAAAAAAAAAAAAAAAAAAAAAAAAAAAAAAAAAAAAAAAAAAAAAAAAAAAAAAAAAAAAAAAAAAAAAAAAAAAAAAAAAAAAAAAAAAAAAAAAAAAAAAAAAAAAAAAAAAAAAAAAAAAAAAAAA
>PVJA010002699.1:0-44535 GCA_004027025.1 Myocastor coypus | reverse complement strand
CTCTAAATTAATAACATCTAAAGAAGAACAACTGCAGAAAGGTAAAGAGGAGAACAGAGCAGAAATAATCTCTGAACTAGACAGAGAAAGGATAACTATAATTAAAAACTTAAGTACTACTAAGGAAGACACTAATAAAAAATTAAGAGAATAGAAAAATATTTGATTCCCTGGTTGAGCAATATGGGAAAGAAATAGATCATATGAAACAGTTTCAAAGAGATATACAAGAAAATAAAATCTCAATCACAAGCTGGCAACACTGTATGAACAGAAGTGAAGATAAAGTTTTAGATCTTGAAGACACAGTTGCAGCTAGTGAAAGGTAAGAAACGATCTCTTAAAAACAACTAGGATGCAGGAAAAAATAATTCAACATCTGTAAGATGATGCAAAAATGAACAATGTGAGATTAATAGGAATCAAAGAGAAAGAAGGAGTCAATACATTTGATATAAAAAGAATATGGGCAGAAGTAATAGAAGAAATCTTTGCAAATATGAGAAAACAATCGGAGATTCAGGTAACCGAAGCATACAGAACTCCAAAGAACATCAACCCAACTAAAAATGCACCCAGACATATAATAGTAAAGATCCCAGAAAGCCAGCAGAATAATAATATACTAAAACCTGTGAGAGAAAAGAAACAAAAACAAAAACAAAACAAATCACACTTAAAGGAAAACCCATCAGAACAGTGGCAGATTTCTCTTCACAAACCATGAAGTCAAAAACAGCATGGAGCAGAGTGCTTCAAGTCCGCCAGGAAAACAAATTCCAGCCCAGACTGCTATACCTTGTAAAACTCTCCTTCAAATATGAAGGAAAAGTGAAATACTTCCACAATAAGGAACAACTAAAGAATTTCATGACATCAAAGTCAACCGTATACAGTATACTGAAAAGTACTTTAGAGAGGGACCAAAACAACCTGAACTCAACAAATGAGAACAGAAAGATCCCATCAAATAGGGCAACCAACAAAACACATGAGAAAAAGTGGTGAACAGTAGTAAGTAAAAGTCATGTCAATCATAAGTCAATACATTTCAATTATAACCATCAATGTAAATGGACTCAGTACTCCAATTAAAAGAAATAGACTGGCAGAGTGGATAAGGATGCAAAATCCCAAAATATGCTGTATACAAGAAACACACTTAACTCCTAAAGTAACTGATAGGCTAAAAGTGAAAGTAGGGAAAACAATACTACATGCTTGAGCACATTAAAAAAAACAAAAAAAAAAGCAGGGGTAGCAGTCCTGTTTTCAGACAGTCTAATCTTCAAACCAAGATTGCTCAAACAAAAAAGAAAAAAAAAAAAAAAAAGAAGGCCACTGGTTGGAGGAAAAATTCAACATGAAGAGGTAACACTTGTAAATATGTATAACACCAACATGGGAGCAGCAAGTTATATAAGAGAGACCTTAATGGACATGAAAAATCTAATATCCAATACCACAATCTTAACAGGAACCCTTAATGCCCCCTTATCTGAAAAAGATAGGTGAAGCAGACAAAAATTAGCAAAGAAGTAGCAGAACAAAATCAGAACGTGGAAGAACTGGACTCAGTGAACATACACAGAGTGTTCCACACAACCACTTCAGAATACACATTTTTTTCTGCTGCACATGGGACATTGTCTAAAATAGTCCACAGGTCATGCTTAAGTATATGCAAGAAAACAGAAATTATCCCATGCATATCATCTGACCACTGTGCAATCAAATTGGAAAGAAATGACAAAAGAAACCACAGGAACTTCAGAATTACTTGGAAACTAAACAACACTCTTCTCAGCAACCAATGGGTTACAGATGAAATTAAACAAGAAATTAAACAATATCTACAATTTAATGAAAATCAAACACAACCTACAAACATTTATGGGATGCAATGAAAGCAGTCCTTAGAGAGAAATTTATAGTTCTGAACTCACATATTAAGAACACAGAACGGGAAAAATAAATACTCTAATGCAATGCCTATACCAACTAGAAACAGAAGAGCAAACGAAATCAAAACCCCAAAGACGGAAGGAAACTATAAAGATCAGAGCAGAAATCAATTCAATTGAAACAAAGAAAACAATACAAAGAATTAATGAATCAAAAAGCTGGTTCTTTGAAAGATTAGATAAAATTGATAAGCCCCAGCTAACCTCATCAAAAAGGGGGAAAAAACAACACAAATTCAAGCAATAAGGAATGAAAAGGGTGAAATTACTACAGACCCAGCAGAGATTCAGAGGATCATAAATAGCTTCTTTGAGAATCTTTACTCACAAAATTGAAGACACACAAGAAACAGATTCCTAGAAAAGTATAAATTACCAAAACTGAATAAAAAAGGTATAAGAACTCTCACAACCTAATAACAGCCAATGAAATACAAAACGTGATAAAAAGCCTACTGACAAAGAAAACTCCAGGACCTGATGGATTCACCACTGAATTCTACAGGAAATTTATAGAAGACATAATTCCAATACTCCTCAAAGTCTTCAATGAAATTGAAAAGAAAGCAATCCTCCCAAAATCATTCCCAGAAGCAAGTATTACACTGATACCAAAACCAGAAAGAGACGCCACTAAACAAGTGAACTACAGGCCAATTTCTCTCATGAACATAGATGCAAAAATTCTCAGTGAAAGCCTCGCCATTAGAATACAACAAATCATCAAGATGATTGTACACCATGACCAGGTAGGATTCATCCCAGGGATGCAAGGATGGTCCAATATACGCAAATCTATAAATGTAATACACTTTATCCATAGAGTTAAAGCCAAAAACCACACGATCAACTCAATTGATTCAAAAAGGCTTTTGACAAAGTCCAACACTCGTTCATGTTCAAAGTCCTGCAAAAGCATGGAACAGAGGGCCTCTACCTCAAGCCAATAAAAGCCATCTGTGACTATCCAACAGCTAACATAATTCTAAATGGGGAAAATCTGAAGCCCTTTACTCTCAAATCTGGTACAAGAGAAGGATGTCCTGTATCACCACTCTTATTCAATATAGTGATGGAATCATTATCTACAGCCATTAGACAAGAGAGAGTAATAAAAGGAATAGCAATAGGTAAAGAAGTAGCTAAATTATTATTTGCAGATGACATGATAATTTATTTGGAAGACCCCAAAAACTCTACCAACAAGGTAATAGAATTAATACACAAATTCAGTAGCATAGCAGGCTACAAAGTCAACACACAAAAGTCAATGGCATTCCTCTACACAGATAACAAACACACTGAGAGAGAAATTAGAGAAACAATACCTTTTATGATAGCACCGAAGAAAATCAAATACTTAGGAATTAACCTAACTAAAGAAGTAAAAGAACTTTTCAATGAAAACTACAGTACTCTGCAAAAAGAGATCCTAGAGGATTTCAGAAAATGGAAAGATATTCCCTTGCTCCTGGTTAGGAAAAACCAACATTGTGAAGATGGCCATACTCCCTAAACCGACATACGGATTTAATGCAATTACTATCAAAATACCATCAACATACCTCAGAGAACTGGAGAAGTCATTCCTAAAATGTATTTGGAACTAAAAAAGACCCAGAATTACAAAGACAATCCTGGGCAACAAAGGTAAAGCAGGAAGCATTATAATTCCTAAGCTGAAATTATACTACAAAGCAACAGTGATAAAATCAGTATGATATTGGCAAAAAAAAAAAAAAAATAGACCTGAGGATCAATGATGTAAAAGCAAATACAAATACACTCAGTCACCTTATTTTCAACAAAGGGGCCAAACATGTTTATTGGAAGAAAGATAGCCTCTTTAATAAATGTTGCTGGAAAAACTGGCTCTCTGCATGTGGAAAACTAAAACTTGACCCAGGTCTATCACCATACACAAAACTAAAGTTAAAATGGATCAAAGATCTAAATATTAAAAGAGAAACATTAAATCTCATGGAAGAGAAAGTGAGAGAAAATCTTGAGAACATCAGGGTAGGCCAAGAGTTCATGGACAAAAATCAAAATGCAAGTTTGACATTTGAAAGAGTCAAAAACTGGAATCTCCTGCAGTAAAGAAGTTTTTTCACCTCAAAAGAAACTAGCAACAGAGTGAAATGACAACCCACAAATTTCGAAAAGATTTTAACAAATATGTATTTGGACAAAAGTCTTCTTTCTAAAAGTTATAAAGAACTAAAAACCATTAAGACCTCAAATTTCAAAGACTCAACCCAGAAATGGGCATCTGAGATGAACGCACACTTCTAAGAGAAAAAAAAAAATTCAAGAAGCCTAAAAATACATGAAGAAATGCTCCACATTCCTAGCCATTCATGAAATGCAAATTAAAACAACTGTTAGATACCATCTCACCCCAGAAAGAATGGCTATCATAAAGAAATCAACCAGCAACAAATGCTAGAGAGGCTGTGGGGAAAAAGGAAACCTTCTCCACTGTTGGTGGGAATGCAGACTGGTACAACCATTATGGAAAGCAGTGTGGAGGCTTCTTTAAAAACTAGAGCTGGAAATCCCATTCAATCCAACTATCCCCCTACTGGGAATTTTCCCAGAAGAGCTGAAAACATCCTATCATAGCGATATCTGTGCACCTATGTTTATAGCAGCTCAATTCGTAATAGCCAAATCTTGGAAACAACCAAAATGCCCATCATCTGAAGAATGGTTTTAAAAGATGTGGTATTTCTACATAATGGAATATTACTCAGCTATAAAGAATAATAGACTAGAAGATTCCATATATAAATGGGGGTACCTTGAACCTATACTCATTAAGTGAAATAAATCAGACCTACATGTGTAAATATCGTATAATCTCCCTAATGTAAGAACTCAAAAGAAGATATAAAAATAGAGAGACGTAACAGCTGAATGAGAATCAAAGACTTAATGGTTAAACCACAAAGTGACTGGAAGCAGAAAACAAAGGAAATATAGCAGGAGGATAACTACACACTTATATGCACAGCATAAATTAGACAAGGGTCCTAAGAAACCTCCAAAGGCTTTTGAAACTGATGATAGCAATATGTAACACTAAAACTATGCTTGGAATGCCTGTCATTCTGGCCTTTAAGGTGTGTGCTACTTCCAATGTAGTTTCAGTTACTGTTATACTCTCTCAGGTAAATGGTTGGTTTACAAGAAAACAAAAAAGGGTACTAAATGAGAGAAAGATAATAGGAAAGATGCCAAAGGATGTACAGGCTAAAATTTGGTACATGCTTATCTCTCTAAATATCTGTGTACAAATGTGTAACTGCTTTGGTCACATTGTATAGGGCTTTATTAGAATATCAATGATTGATGGAAAATACCAACTCAAAGTTAAGTCTAAGACATTTGATATCAGAAAGACAATGATATTAAGCTCAAGCACCTATGTTTTAGAGTAATAGTGTCACTAAGCCTCTCTTCTGGAGGGCTAAAAATATGTTTACAGACCAAAACTTAGAGAAAAAGAAGGACCACAAGGCTAGCCAATATTTTGGCCCTAGCCCTTCCAGGTCAGTGAGGACTCAGGACAGAACAGAACCTGTACTGTAGCATCCTATAACTCAGTGGTTTCCCAAATTTTCTGTTCAAGGAGATTAAAGGACCACAGAGGAAAGGGATTGAAGGTATATAGTGTGCCTAGGGAGAGTCACCTAGAGAGAAAACATTCTCTTGGGCTTTCACAGAGAGCAAATTGGTCAAGCAATGGCCGTGACTCATCCAGATGGCCGAGACTGACAACAGTTCTACAAAGCACTGTACATAGTTCCAAAGTAAATCCTGAGGGGATCTGAATAATCTCTGGAGATATGAAAGTTACATGTTTTGTTAAGCATGTCTTGCTTTAACTTGTCCTTAACCACCCAGCAGAAAAGTTTAAACATGACACATAAAATGTAAAGGTAGTTTAGTATGCTGAGCTGTAAAAAGCTCAAATCAACAGCTTCCCTCATTGCTGGTTTTACCAGTAAATTGCTGTAATTATGTAACATTTAGTATGTATACAACTACCTTCTCTTAGATCAAAGGGAAGAAATCTATTGTACTAATAACCATTAGAAAATTTATCATGTCTACACCCTGGGCTCTGTATAAATACAATGAAAGACAACAATATGTGTTGTATCAATTATTGGGAATGTATTACTAAAGTGTTTTCAAACTCTTGCATTGTAATTTCTTATTAAAAGTAATAAAAAATAAAATAAGAAAATAAAAAATAAAAAAAGAGTGTAAGAGACTAGGCAAAATCCTGTAGGCTTGATAGACTACAATTTTGTACATCCTTGGATTTCTAAATGTCTGTATAAAAATGTGTAACTGTTTTTATAACATTCTAAAGAGATTTATTATAATATCAATATTTGGTGGAAAATACCAATTTCAGGTTAAGTCTAAGATATTTCATACTCAGAAAGACAATGATTTTAAGCTCAAGTACCTATGTTATAGAGTCATAATATCTCTAAGCTTCTCTTCTAGAGGGTTAAGAATGTAAGTTTACAAACTAAAAATTAGAGAAAAAAAAAAGGGCTTCAAGGATAACCAATATTTTGGCCCTAGTCCTTCAAGGTCATTGAGGACACAGGATATAAGAGAACCTGTACTGGAACATCCTATAACTCAGTGGATTCCCAAATTTTCTGTTCAAGGAGATTATGGGACCACAGAGGAAAGGGATAAGTGAAATAAGTGTGTCTAAGGAGAGTCACCTAGAGAGAAAACAAAGGTTCTGAAACAAGAAAAAAATAATAATAAATAAAAAATTCTAAAAAAAAAAAAAAAAAGAATGATTGCGAGATTACAAGTAAATACATTTGTTCTATTTATCTCTATCTTTCAAAGCCCAGTGTGCAGCATGTGGTTTGCTACAGTAGCTGTCAGTCAGAGATGCAGACTGTGTGCGTGGATCTGGGCTGGTGTGAAGCGCACGTGGCACCATTGTATTTTCACAGCAAACCCCGAGGGCAGGTGCTGCTTTATAGTTTTTAAAAAAAATCTTAGGTCAGACCACTTTAACAGACCTACTCAAGGTCACAGATGAATGATGGCTATCACCTACATGTTGACTTTTAAGAGATCTTTGAAAATAAGATCTAATTATCTCTTCATCCTTCCATTCTATATGGTGGAAAAATTGCCCGAGCGTAGGTGAAAGGAGAACGTGAAAGTCTGGCTCCCTTTTCTAATGTACAAATGTGGATGGGAATTTAACATGATGGTTTCCCGTTCTTTGGAGAATACAAACAGTAGGAAACAGAAACCCTCCAGGAATTCAGAATACACATATCTACCACACAAACAACCTTGGGAACAAGTCCAGAACATTTCAAGAATCACCATTCACTCACAATAGATCAATAGATCATTATATATTTATATGTAGATATATATGATTTGATAGAATATACTATAATCATCTAAATTGGTTTAACAAGCAAATATTTAACAATGTCTTATAACAAAAGAATCTTCAGGAGGCTAGTTCACTAAGTAAACATTCTCGGAGCTCCACTTTGTGCGTCACACCTTGTTCTACATCACTCAGTGTGAAAGAGACCAAGACTCCAGACCCTCCTTGCCCCTTTCCCCCAGGTCCACACAAAGAGCCCAGCTCTTCACCAATGCACTCACTGAGCTGGACGAGGGTCTCTTTGCACCTCTCTGCCACACATACCACGTTCATCAAGGCAGGCGTCTTGTCTCATGCACCTCGGTAACCCCAGGGCTCCCAACACGTGAGCCCTGTACAAAGCACGTGGTTGAGTCCAGCAAGCCAGCCATTAACTCACAAGTAGCTGGAAAAGGTAACACGGCATAGATCAAGTGCATAATTTAGGGCAGAAAGAAAGGGGCCTTTCAGAAGCCTAGAGGTCTCCAGAAGCCCAGGCGAATGGCAAGTTAGTGCTGGCACAGACAATGTCAGCAGAGGAGACGGGGGTGACAGGCGGCCAGCGGGTGACAGAGAGCAGCGGGGAAGTGGGCAGGGGCAGGAACGCAAGGATGGCAAGGGAGAGAAAGCCGTGATCAGAAGGGGCACGGGCTGAGGCCAGGGCCCAGGACTCAAACTCCAGGGAAGAGACCAGGCCGCCCCTGCAGCCCTCTCCACCTGCACGTGCCCGGCTCTGCTGCCCTGAGCTCACACTGCTGTCCGGTGCTTCCCTCCGCTCCCATGGTGGCTGCACTTGCTGCTGCCCACTTCCTTCCGCACTTCGATGGAATGTCGCCCTCACCAGCCGCCGCTGCTGACCACCCATGGAAAGGTAAATGCAGAGAAAGAGCATGGCACTGTGGCGTGCAGGGCTTAGGAAGGTCCCTGGTGAACAGCAGGGTGGTGGGCACGACACAGGAGGCTGCGGAGGAATGCTGCTTAGTGCATCACGGCCAGAGAGGAGCGGAGGAGCACCCGCGGGGTCAGGGGAGGCAAGAAAGTAAAGGACGGGGGAGGGTAGAGCTATGCTCAAAGCAACAGGACTTGACCATGGCCTGCGACGGCGGGGCTGGCAAAGATGGGGTGGGAAAGGAATATGAGTTTAAGCAGGACCGGCGTGGCGTTGGACACAGAACTAAGCCCAAGGGCAGACCTAAACTGACAAGGTGGAAATAGGACAGATTTGGTCTTGGGTACGTTGAGATCGGGCTGCTATTAAGCCCCCTTGATTTTATCACTTACCTGCTGTGTTAACTTTAGGTCTCTTCACCCCAGTTTCCTCACCTGCTAAGTGGGGCAAAGCAAGACCTGTATCATAGGTATGAGGGGTTACGCGTGCACACATACGTGCACCTCTGTATGCCACTCACTACACATTCACGCCTGGCGGCAAGGAGCAGCTAGTCTGCTGGGTTAGTAGAAAGAAACCGCCAGGAGGAAGATAAAACTGCAAATCTGTTGCTTGGGACTGGGGCTATTCTTTCAAAAAGGATTTATCATGATTGCTTTAAGTGGGAGCTCTACCAGTGCTTTTCAAAGAGATTTCTTTCTCTCTTTAAAAAAACAAAACAAAACAAAAAAACTTTATTTGCAACCTTTCAGAAGTCTATTCAGCATGCTGAGCAAGGCCCCCTGTGGTTCAAATGGAACCTCTTCAGCTCTTCAATGAGGACATTGTTTGAGACTAGTCTCCTCTTCAAAAAGTGAGCCTGGGCCTAGAGTGCTCCGGAGAAAGCTGGCTGGGGAAGAGGTGGCTCAGAGAAAAAGCAGAAGGTGAAAGGGGGTAAAGCCCCTTTGGGGGGAACTGGCTTTACCTGCAGTCAGAGAGAGAGAGAGAGAGCACCATCTCAAGAGAAAACTCAACGTTGCCAGCTCCACCGGGCTCCAGGCTGCTCAGAAGTCCTCATCTACACTCCAGCGTTAAGCCAGGCCTACAACACAAGTGGCTTCCTTCTCAGATTCATCTTCTGATAAGGCTTCTGCTTCTTGATGCTTGTTAATATAAATGCACGTGTGTCCACCAATGTGCACAGTCAGAGAAGACTTCCTGGATGAGGTGGCCTCCTAGAGGAATATAGGCAGAAGAGGAGAGCAGAGATCCCTGAGGTAGCAGAGATGCTTCTGGGTTTAGGGTAGGACCATCGGAAGCCTTAGGAATGGGGAGGAAGAGCTCCCCCTAAGTAAATGATCAAGCCCAGGGGCTGAGAGAAGCGTCAGGCTCCTACACCTCCTGAGGTGGGCTCAGCATCCCTGAGGGCTAGTGCAGGATGAGACCCCATCTCCCAGCAGGGAGCTGAGATCCCTGTACTCCCCCGAGGAGCTCTAAGTAAGTCCCCTAATAAGCCAGCTCCAGAATCCATCTCTAGCTGCATAGTTTATTGACTTGAAACTTTTTTTTTTCACATTAATAAATTCTCAAAGCCAGATAGGCTATATAAATAAATAATAGTCTAAGGCCCAATGAGGAACAAATTACTTCCGGGTTCCTCTCACCTCCACCTCCCCCCATCCCTCCCTTGTCCCCAGCCACCCCCAGTACTCCCAGTCAGACCAGGCCCTTTTACAACCTGCTCTGCTGCTCCAAATGCATGAGGTCTCATCGACCAGGAGGGATTCTAAATGTGAGATTTATAGAAAGAAGTTGACAATTTACACCAGAAAAGTTATCATCTGAGATGGGCATGATTTATAAGTTTGTTTTTCAAGAAACAAACAGAGGGGCCCTTGTAAATAGCTGATTTATATATTAACTCTCTCCTGTAGCATCCCACCTATGAATGAGTGAACAACATTAAGTTCCCATTTAGGAAACAAGAGCCTAAACCCACTGGATGGAGGTCTTCGATTTATCAAACTCAGCCTGCTCCATAAATCAGCATCCAGCTCCAGGACCCAGTGGCAGTGTGACTCTCCGCATGGCTCTGAGGTTCCTCTTTGTGTGGTATCTACTGCTTTCATCTTTATTTATTTCCAAAGGAAAAAAATGTTGCAACTGATTGAACTGACTGATTGATATGTCAGTGCTGAGATTTATGAGCCCGGGTCCAGCTTGCAGGGCTGCCTCTGTATCCTGTCTCCATTCTGCTGGCAGCTTGGCCTCTCACCAAAGATTTGCATATGCCACGTTCAATCGTGCTCACCCTCTAAGCTGCTATATCCCTGCTGAAATCCTCTTGCTCCTGGATCTTTACCCAGAGGAGAGGCCCAGATTATCTCCCCAAGGATTTTATCCTCTGCTGTAAGGCGAGGAGAGGCTTAGCCACAGAGAACGAGATCCGGAAGGGGCTTAGGAAACTCCCGACTTCACCAAGGACACTGCAGCCCAGAGAGGTGGAGAGGCTGGCTCAAAGTCACACAGCCTTTGATCCCAGAATGCTGTGCCAACCCCACCCCCGGGGTGCACTGAGATGGCGATTTAGAGTGGGCATGGTGGTGTATGCCTACAATCCCAGCACTTGGGAGGCTGAAAACAGGAGAATCACTATGAGTCCGATCTACATAGTAAGACCTTGTAGACCCCATAGACCCTGTACTAAATACATTAAAAAAAAAAAAAAAAAAAAAAAAAAAGTCAAATAGCCTATCATAGCCAAAGTAGGAATAGGACATCGTGCTTCTCAGCTTTGCCCCAGGACTGCTCTTTGTACCACGTTGTATTTCAAGGTGAAACGCTTGCTTCAAGGCTGAGCAGGACCCCAGAAAGGGTGGAAGTGTCTCCAGGTGAAGACAAGAAGAGGCAGGAGCAATGTCCTAAGCTGTTGGCACACAGTGGTGTCCTCCTTCTACCCTCCAACCTGACCCCTGGTGATGATGGGTAGATGTGGCCAAGGTCCCCACCCAGAAAGTGAGGAAATTCGCTGCTCCTCCCCTCGCCTTGCTATCTCGTGGGCTTTCTCTCCACATCTCTCCATTTCTCCTTATTCTTCCAGGCTTTCCTGGTCTCACTGTGCAGCTCAAACTGATAATGATCCTCCTGTTTTCAGTCTTCCCAGTGCTGCGATTACGGGTGTGCACCACCATGCCCAGACTCATTCACCAGCTCAGAGTGCCCCAGGGGCAGTGGGGCATGTGGAACCGGGGATCAAACCCTGGTCTCTACGCTTGCCATTGCAGGACCTGAGTTCACTGAGCTATCTCGCCAGCCTTGGTTTTTCTTTTCTTATCTGCTCCTTTTTGACAATCCTATCGTGCTTGGCTATGCTGCTCCTAAAGCCACTTAATCACACACTGTAAGCATACAGTACTAAACCGCTACTGAGCACTTCCCTGCTTTCTTTTGATGCCCTCTGCATTAACCTGAAACATCATTCTCATGGCACACAGTATGCGCACCAGATGGCATTGTGCCCACAGATACTCCTAGCCTTTCTTAGGGGCAATGTCACTAGTTCTGTCCACCAGGCTAAGTGCAGCAATTAGAAGCTGACCTGCCTCCTCTGTCTGTCTGTCTGTCTGCACCACCACAGTGGCCTTGGAGGGCGTGGGATCCACCTTGCACACTGAGAGAATGGCATAGGATCCCTGCTTTGCATCAAGCTTTGCATGACCATTGAATAGTACTTACTGTGTTAAGGCCTAGAACACTGAGGTCTGGGGACAGTTATAGCACATGTCCTCACTCTAACGTTATGTCATTGCTAAGACAACACCCCACACCCACAGCTTGAAGGAGATGATTACTTCGGCTGACAGGTTGTAGAGGTTTCAGTCTGTAGTTGGCTGTGTCCAAGGCAGGAAGTCATAGCAGAGGGGCGTGGCAGAGAAGAAATAGCTCATGGCATGGCAGACAGGAAGCAGAGAATGATCAGAGAAGGACGGAGATAGATCCGTCCAGGCCATGCTGTCAGGGACACACCTTCTGTCTTTTTCTTTTTCTTCTTCTTCCTTTTTTTTTTTTTTGTACAGGGTTTCACTACTAACTCATAATGATCCTCCTGCTTGTACCACCCAAGTGCTGGGATTACAGGCGCGTGCCACCACACCCGGACTTCATCACCAGCTCAGCACGCTTGTGGGGCCAAGAACAAAACCTTGGCCCCTGTGTTTCCCTAAGCAAGGGCTTAATGCGCTGAGCTATACCACCGGCCCTAGGGACCCACCGTCTTAGAGCAGGCTTCACCTTCCTGTGCCACATTAAGCTATAAACTCATCTCTGGGCCTATCCACTGAGGAGTATCACACGTCCTGGGGCTAGTTAGCTCCCCAAACCCCACCTAAGAACAGAACACACGAGGCTTTGGGAGGACATCAAGATGTAAAGCACAACACTGGCAAATATAATTAATTATTGTTGCTTAGGTCAGGCCTACCAGTAATTGACAAATAGTCATTTTTCCACTTCTGAGTCTGTTTCCTCATTTTCAAAAAGAGGTCATTAGGTTATATGATCCAATTAATGATGACCTTCTTTATGTTTTATGCATATATAGGCAACAGGCGATGTACTAAGTGTTTTCTGGGCATTAATATACATTGAATCTGACAATGACACTATGGGATAGGTTGCATTTATCTCCTTAGAATGAGAAATGTGAGTGAGATGGAGTAACTCTCTCTAGCTCGCAGAGCTACAAAACAGGATCTGACCCAGAGCCTCATATTATCACTATTGTGTTTCATGATCACTCAGGATCCTTCAAGAGCAACTCTTCCAGAGAATGCATACTGATCTCTAACTCCCCACTTGAACGCATATCTTCAAATCAACTTGCAAGTTATTTGAAAACAGAAGTGATGAGCTGCTGCTACTCATAAACATCCCCTTCTCTCGGCTGTGGCGCCTGGGCCAGGATGAACGCCAAGGAGATGTTTCACAAATCCTTCTTGAATTGAACTGTACAACCCCGAAGTCAACACAGATAAACACAGTCTCTGTGTGGCAAATCTGACTCAAGCAGTGAGACTGCTTTAGGACTCAGACAATGAAAACGCAGAGCCACTCGGCCTGGTGACTCGTGAGTGTCACGTGATCCTTCACCCTGTGGCTGACACACAACTGGGACTCAAGGAGCCCTGTGTAATGGGGAAGGAAGGCCACAGCCTCAGCTCCCTGGGAAATCACAGAGTCGCCTGTAAGTCTGCTATATTCAAAAGTACTACCGTGATAGCTAAAGTCACTGAAGTGTACGCTGGACAGTCGCCACGTCCAACTAGTTATATCCTGGTAAATGTTGAAAGATAGGCTCTCTGGACAGGGTGGTGTGATGGAGCCCCAGTGTATGGTCTATTTCAAGGATGTAAATATTCATACAATAGCTGACTGCAAGCAACTACCATGATGTCATTGAATCCAGAGGTGGAAGACATTTTAGCTCTGAGAAGCCATGGGAGTAAAGGCCAGCATTCCATTGCTTACCACACGTGACAGCCACTTCCTCCCAGCCCTGCTGAAAGATGAATCAGAGAACCACTGGCAGAGGGAGGAACATAAAGGGGCTCTAAGTGAAACTATCTGCAGGTTGAGGAATATTAGATACTAACAGCATATGTGAATGTCCTTCTGTGAGCAAAGGTTTCCTAAGGCTGAGAAAGAGCACAGATTCTCATCTGTCCAGGCTGGTTTGTGTCCAGGCCTGCCTGCAGGCAAAGGGACGGACCAAGTGACCTCTAAATGTCACGCTCAGCCTCCGGATTCTGTGATGTGGGAAGAACTTGCTCCCAGCTTTCTTTCGCCACTAGAGATGTGTCAGGCTTTCTCTGGGCCGGAGTCAATAGAGCCTGTGAATGCTGTATGCAAACATTCTCCGCAGAGCTGCTGACCTAGTATTGAACAGGTTAATTGTGTCCAGTGGGATGCACAGGTGCCAGGGGGATTTCTAAGCCTTTTGAGCCAGCCCTGCAGAATGCAGACAGCTTTTAACTCCTAAAGATGGCAAATGGAGCTGTGTGCAGAAAGCCCCTCGCTAGCAGTGCTTGGGTGCGGTGAAAAGCAGCCCCAGACAGGGCCTAGTTCACCCGAACTGGCCCCGGCTAGCCAATCAGGCCAGTGCTGCTGCAGCTCTTCTGTCTGGCGCTGTCCCCTGCTGTATATTCATCCTTCCCAGGGCTCAAAATCGTAGTCCAGAACCTCTCCTGGGAGAGTTGGCAGATAATGTCACGGCTCTTGGAAGCTCACGGAGAGGGCAGAGATCAACCTGCCAAAGAGCAGGGAGGGTGTGGACAGCTGCTGATCATTCCCCAGATGCAGGAAGTGAGGGGGAGGAGGCAGACAAACGGTCTTGGGGACAGGCTCCCACTCTGGGCTACCACCTCTCCCCAGGAGGGGACGGCCGGCAAGGCGGGGCTCTGGTAAGGCCAACATCCAATGAGCTCATTACATCTCCAGAGCAATCTCAAAGGGACCAGGCACTGTTCCCATTCCTAAGGGATACAGCGCATTCATTCAGGGCCAATTATTTTGAGTTAACTGTGGAGCAAAGAGCCGGGCTCATTTTCCTCTGGCTGAACCTCAGACACACAGTAAAGAACAGGTCTCGGCCCCGTGTCCTGGCGAGCATCCTCAGTGCAGAGGCAGACACTCAGCTTCACCACCAAGTTGCTTGTAAAGGCAGAATTAGGCCTCAGACACTGGATCTTTGGTTCACTGCTTACACAGCCCTGGTAAATAATACAAATGATGATCCATCGGAAGCACGGCTTTTCACGGAAGAGCCTGTGGACTAATCCACCAGCAAAAGAGCGCTGCACTCAGCAGTCAGCAGGCATTCACTCTGATTAGCTCCACCCTACACCATCGAAGGGCAGCACCGCGGAGTCTACTTCGCCTCCGCAGCTGCTGTTGCCGCTGCCCAGCCCTCTGTGTCCCCTGCACTCTTAGATGCCCCAGTCCAGCTGCTTGCTCATCTGTCCACCATTCATCCATCCATCACTCCTCCACAAACTCAGGAGCTTAATCACTGTTATTAAATTTCCTCTGGAAACCACATCCTCTGCGGGGTACTGAAAATTTTTGAGATCTAGTGATTCACGAGTCAGATAGGACTGTGAAATACAAATATAGGACCTATGACTTTCTAGCCACATGGCTCTTTTTACCTTTTCAGTATTGAGGATTGAACGCAGAACCTTTACCCTGAGCTATATCCTCAGCCTTTTTTTTTTTCTTTTTTTTTTGATATGTGTTTTCACTAAGTCACTAAGGTGACTAGGCTGAGCTCAAACTCACTATCCTCTTGCCCCAGTATGCCAGAGTGCTTGGATTACAAACTTGTGCCACTATGCCCAGCTCTGTGTGCCCTTCAGCCTACTACTTGTCTCCCTAAATTCCCGTGTCCCCTGTATGTAAAATGAGAACAATAGTACTCCTTATTTGAAGTTGAACTGTATCATCAATAAATTCGCATGCATAGTACATAGTGTAGGAATATAAAATATATAATAGCATGGTAGATATAGCTGATTATTTTTAAGAGCTATGGAGGAAAACAGAATAAATATGAAGCAAACCCTCTCCTCAGGGAGCTTATGGTCAAATCAAGGCTCTGCTTGTGTGATGGATTCGAGGCTGCTTGCTAGAGCAGCCAGGTTATTATTTTTAGCTCCCAGTCCACTCTGCCTTCCTCCTTTGCTCCATTCCCGTCACCTTTCTTGGCTATGCCGGCTTCACCCTTCAGAAACAGCTAGTCAAATGAACTACATTTCCCAGAACCTCTCCTGTAGCTTCCTGCCTAGGAAGAGCCAAAGGAGGTATCTTCCTTCCGGTGAGAGCTTGACGGCGGAATGGAAGCAATGGCTGCTGTGTATGTGATAGTCAGCGGGTTGTGGCAGAAGCTGGCTTTGTTGGCACGTTGTGGCTCTCTTGTTCTCACTTCTCTTTGGTGCCCAAGGCCTGCTGGCAGTGACTGCTGCAGAGCCCAGGACTCTCCCTCACTGCCCTGTCTCCTGGGCAAGGTGTGCTATGAGCTCCTTGGTGAGGGTGCCACCTTCCTTCCCTCGCAGGTCACCTGGTGTGTGTGTGTGGGGGGGCAGTGAGTGCTGGCACAGATTCTTCCTGAGTTCTGGGCTTCCAGCTCCTCTGGAGGGGTCTTCTCAGCCTTGGTGTCCCAAGATGGGAGAGGGAGAGCTCCCCTCTCTTCCTAATTGCCTGTCCTATGGACTGCATTTCCCACATCACGTGAAAGACAGTCATCACTCGAAGTCTGCTTAAGCAGCGCCCATAATTGTGTTTGGTCCCGTCCCTGTCACAAACATTTTGGGTAGGCAGGCAGATAGGTAGAAAATACATAGATGTAATGTGCATCTGTGTATTTGTGTGTGCATGCATGTATGCACACGTGTGTGTGTGTGTGTGTGTGTGTGTGTGTGTGTGTGTGTGTGTGTGTGGTCAGGGGGGTTGACTGCCCCTGCCATGACATACTCTGTGGTGTAGCATTTTTCTATAATCTGCAGACACCCTGCCCTATATTTTACATCATCCCTAAGTTGCCTATAATACTTAACACAATGTAAGTGCTGCGTAAGTAATTGCTACACTGTACTGTTTAGGAAATAATGACAAGAAAGGAAAGGTATATACTTGTTAACAAAGACGCTTTTTAAAATGTACTTAGTACAGGGTCTCACTGCTCAGATCACACTCATAATGATGACCCGCCTGATTTCAGCTTCCCATGCACCGGTAACTGCTGTGTGCCACCACACCCAGTCTCATTCCTGCACCTGGGAGGTGGGGCCTGCACAGCATGGGGACCGAACCCTGGTCCCCTGGTGCTTCCCGAAGAGGGTGCATTAGTTTGCTGAGCTATCTGGTGAGCCTTAGACATATTGTTTAAGAAAATATTTCAATCTATAGTTGATTCAGTCCATGGATGTCAAAGTCACAAATTTGGGGACTGTATATCATCCCACATACACATACATATGCACATGTATGACTCTGTAATTCATCTGCATACAGACACTTAAACAGTTATATCTGCACACCTTTACCTGTCCCATTGGTTTGTTATAGGACTGGACTCCACACACACACACACACACACACACACACACACACACACTTCCTTCAAGTTTGTCTCCCTTTCAAAAACAGCTCTCTGAGGTGTGGTTTCTCTTCCAACCCACTGTTCAAACACTTGTTCCAATTTTGCTTCTCCCTCTCGTGTTCTAGTCAATGACTTGCTATCTTAATCTGCCCTGGGCTGCCATGCCAGAATGCCTGAAGTTGAGTGATTCATAAAGCACAGAAGTTCACCTCCCCACAGCTCCGAGGGTTGAACTGTCTAACGTGAAGGCACTGACATCTGACGAGACTTTTCAGGATGTGTCACCGTGGTGGCAGGAGTGGGGGCGAAAGTCAGAGCAAGGCGGAACCAAGCTCACTTTCCTCAGATGAGCCCACCTCCGGGGTAACGAACCCACGCACGCAACGCCGCGCTGATTTACTCGCGAGAGCCGTGGGCCCATTAGACTCCAGGACACCCCTCCAGGCAGGCTGCAGTTCCTCTGGGGTACATACTGGGGATCAAGACCCCAACACAGGACCTTGACGGCCACTCCTAACCCTGAGCCTCGGCAGGCCTCCTCCTTTCCTGTACCTCCTCACTGTGCCTTTTATAGGCCTTGCTGCCAGGTTAGTCTGCCTGCGACTATTGTTATCCTGCTCAAAAACTTTTAAAGATCTACTTCTTACTGAGTTGTTTTAAAATCTCCTGACATGGGCACCCAAGGCCTTCACAAGTTGGCTCCCAGCTGCGTCTCGGTTCCCGTCGCTCCCCCACGCACACCCGTCGGATGTCTGCCTCTCCCGGGAAGGACCTATGTCACCTCCCATTCTTTGCTTGTGCCCTTAGCCTCGCCATTTCCACATTCCTTTCTTCTGTCTGCAAAATCTGACCCATTTCGCAATTTATCTCAATTGCCTCGGCTGAAAGAAATCTTTTGGGGGCCCCCACTTGGCCCCTTGACGCCCTGTCCTTCTCTAGCGGTAGTCACTCAGCCTCTCTGATGCTCTGCGTCCTTATCTCTTCTCTCATCATCTTACACATGTTTACAAATCTTTGACAACCAGAACCATCCTCCATCCCCACAACGCCCGGCAGTCACCCGCACATAAATACTTGCTAATTCAACCAGGCTGCTTCCCCTACCTACTGTATTCCCACTCAATCTCACTTCATATGTCAAGGTTATTGATTTTATTACCAGGAAATCATCTGCATATTCCTACCTGCTTTGCTCACCATGCTTGATATCTCAGATTTAAAGGTAAGTTAGACTTTAGACTGGCTTTTAAATATCCCCAGCTGATTCTACTACTGCAGCTGATGCCTGTAACATTTATTTATAACTTTGCAAAATTGGCCAGTGGTTAAGATATATAAACCCAAAGGGGGCTCATGCATTTCCAATACATTAAGGTATATTTAAAACATGCTGTGTGTTATCAGGAGCTTTAAAATACACATTACCGCGGGAACCAGGCAGGCGGGAACAGGGTAATTGACTAATGAGAATTCTGAACAGTGCCTGGAAATATGGCAGAACTGCCCTTTGAGAACTGTGCTCACACCTACTAATGAACTTTATCCACAGCTCTAAAACACAGCCCTGTGTTTCAAATACACGCTCAGGAGGCTCTGCGGCCCGGATGCCATTGTGTTAATTCACACCTAGTTATGGTGACTGGCACCAACTTTCAACACTGGTCAGAAGAAACCTGCAGCAAATCTCTAGAATAATTACTAAGTCTGGATTTATTTGATACCAGGTGCCAGGTGTTAATGTGAAAAGACGTGGTTTTCTAACTCATGGCATGTGCATGGACTAGGGGGGATGAGGGCATTCATGGAGTCGTTTGTATGTCCGTGATCGCGTGTGATTCCATACATGCCCATATCCTGTCATGTAGGAAGGATCACGGCACGGTCGAAGGGAGAGCAGTGTGGGAAATCCAGTGATCTTCAGGGCTGGGGTGGGAGTGGAGATCCCAGATAGGACCTTCCATGGCTCATGGCCCTGTAGTGAATATTCAGATTAAGGACAATCTGAGTCTTTTACCCATCTCAGCGCAGTGTTCCTGCAGTCAGCCCATGGCACCGTATGCCAGGAAGCTGAAAGGAGGAATCTGACTGCTGTGGCATTGTTATGAGCAGTGAAGACTGTAAGACTGGTGAGCAGGCCCAAAGGACAGCCATTGTCACCAGAGTAGAGGGAGGAAGGTATCTTCCCATCAAGTTTTAGCATGGTCTTTATCTAAAGTAGAGTATCAAGCTAGATTGCCAGCCTATGTTGTTTTATATGGGGCATTGTTTTTCAACTTTCAGTGATTTTTTTAAGCTCCTCTCACCATCTCTATGGGTGAGCTCCAAAAAGCAGTGTGCAACGCTTTGATCACAGAAGACTGAATTGGCCAGACTGACACCTGGACAATTCACCGAACTAGGCCATCGCTTGGACTTGCACATCCAGTTGTCCACTGAACAGATGGCATGACCTGGATGTGCTGGACACGCCTCATACAACAGATCCAAACAAAACTTACCCTTATTCTTCACCTCCCGAACCTACACAGCTAGCTCTGCTGACTTTATTTGCCAAGAAACCTTTAATCCATTCTCTTCTTAATTCCTAGCAGTACAGAGTCTTATCTGGATTCCTGCCACAGTCCCTCAGCCTGCTCTCCCTCTGCATTGAGAATAATCTAATCAGAAGAATTAGGGGGCTGTCCTTAAGATTTTGGTATCCTAAAGGTTAACATCTGTTCCTCTGTTCACTGTCCCTCTAACATTAGCAAATCTCCCTTTCAGGTGTCCACCTTGTGTCCACTCCCACACCCTACCCCGCATACACTTTCTACCTGGCAGCCCCACTGTGCCTGCGCCTCCCAGCATGTGCCAGGAGCTCCGTATTTTCATGTTACCCCCTCTCTCCTTCTCAATTTGGCTAATTCAATCTCAGTCTTTAAAATTCCACTCAGTCATCACCTCCCAGGAGCTATGTCCCATTCTCCACGCCCCAGAGACTAGTGGCAGACACTTATCTGTGCTCTTATGAAAGTCTGGCCATGTTTCTATCCCTATATTGAGGACATTGCAATATAATGAGGTTTTAGGTTTGCTTGAGCCAGTAGACTGTCTGTAACTTGGGAATAAAAGACAGTATAGATCGTCAAAATGTGGGGGTTTGTGTGGCACTAGAAATTGAACCCAGGCCTTCACACTGAACTACATCCCCAGCCCTTTTCAAGTTTTAGAGGAGGATTGCTAAATTGCCTGGGCTGTCCTCCAGCTTACAGTCTTCTTGCCTCAACCTCCCAGGTAGCCAAGAGAGCATGTATCACCTACCCAGCTTGATGAAAAATTTTTTGAGCAAGCCTATGAGCTAATGAATGAATTAGGTGTTTACATTTATGGTGTTGTAGGTATATAGAAAAAAAAAAGAAAGAAAAGCAGTAGAAAAACTGGAGCCCACCAACGTTCCTAAAACTTGAATTTTTGCCTGAAAAGTAAGAAATGGAACAATACCCCTGAAATTTTCTGTTTGTAGCGAGACTGACACCTGAAGAGTTTTTTCCAGCTTTGATCACATGAAAATTAACCAGCTTGTCATGCATTCCACCAGGCATACTGTTCCACACATGGCACTGGCTGGACTGAGCAGGCTTCTTTCTTCATGTTAAGATGTAAAGGGCATGTAGAAAGGTGTCAGTGGGAAAGGGCTCCGAGCAGGAGGACATGACATGGGTTCTGCAGCTCATTCTGGTCCAGGGCCTTTGGAAAGTAACTTTTAAAAAGATACTGAGTCTCCGTGCAGTAATGTGAAGCCACCCAGGGCTTCACACCCAGGATTGAGCTGATGGGTGTGAGCTCTTCTAGCAGTGCTGGAGTCCTACAAATATTTAATAAATAGTAGGTATCAAGATGAGTAGACAGCAATACTACAAATCACCAATACTTCCTCTGACCCACTGCACGAGCCCGGGTCAGGATTTGCTGAGCTCTGTGTGATGGATGTCCAAACCTCTTCATCATAACGGGCTTAACCTATCTGTTATACTTTATGTCTGGTTGTCCCCTCAAAGCCTCATGCAATCGTGGGGTGGAGATTTCTAGAATTTGAGACTTGATTCATGATCCACTGGGATTATATGTCTTAGTACTGATGGGATTATGGGTCTGAGTCCTTTGGGATTATGGGTGTGTCCTAGGGTGGATAGGCTGAGGCAGAGACCCTGAATGTAATATAGAGACAGAGACAGACTCATGCTATTGCTCTCTGCTGCCCTGGTTGGTGGGATACCTCTGTCGCAATTGTTGCTATTCTGCCACCATGAACTGCTGCTCTCTGCCATATGCAACTCAGACTTGGAGCCAGTTGAATATGGGCTGAAACCTCCAGCAACTGTGGACTAAATAAACCTTTCCTTCTTTCATTTTGGGTGTTAGGTATTTGTCCTAGCAACGAGTAAAAAGTAACTAAGAAAGAATTTGGTACCAGAGAAGTGGGGTCATTGCTGTGACTAACCTGAACATGTGGATTACAAGTTTTTGGAAATGGCTTATGGGATGACATATGAAAGGTTTGGAGAGGTCTTCTACTTATGAAGAGCTGGAAAAGCTTCAGCTGTTCTGTAGAGGAGTTTCTGCTCAGAGCTTAGACCAGAAGACTGACAGAAGGCCTGCCTGTAAAGACCAGGCTGACGGGGCTTCTGCTGGGAAAAAGGATGGCACTGGCCGTTGGACTCCAGATGATTTGTGCTATGTATTGGCTGAAAGTCTGTCGGAATTTTGCTCCTGCCCAGAGACTCTGCTTAAGACCAAGATTAAGCATGGTGGGCTGATTAATCTTTCAAGAGATATTTCAAAGCAGCAAACTATTGGGGCAGTAGCATGGTTGCTATCGGCAGCTTTTAGCCAGATTTATATTGAGAATCAAGAGCAAAGAGTCAAGCAAGATGATTTAAAATGTGAATTTGGCCAGAAAGGAAGAGGGAGAAAGATTTTGCCTTGAGAAAAAAACCACAGAGACCCAATTACCAGAATGGTGGCAGTGGCCAAACCAGGTTCCAAACTGGTGCTGGCATGGAGAATTTGTTTCTCAGAATCAGGGTCAGAGATCTCAGCAATCTAGGCCCTCAACCACTACAGCCAAGAGAGAAGGAAGCCTGGCTACTAGTAGCTCTAATCTGGCAGCAGACCTTGGCATCATCCACGTGGCAGCTGTTTTAGGTGCTTTGAGAATGCAAGAGTTCTGAGGTTAAGAAGGCTTCCACCTAGATTGCAGAAGGCCTGGGAGGCTAGGCAATGTGTCCCTGAGAGGGCAGTGTATAAAGCTGTGTGTGAGCAGCCTGTTCAGTGGAAACTCCAGGAGTTTGGAAAAGCCAGGAACGTGGATTGTGCAAAAAGGGAGCAAAGCCAGCCTAAGAAAGAAGCCATGGAAACTACCACCAAGAGTGCCTTAGGGGCGGAGCTGCATGGAGCCCACAACTCAGTGCAAACTGTTTTGGATGCTCCAGTTAGAACTATGGGATTTAATGTTTGTCCTGCTATATTATGGACTTGTGCTAGTCCCAGTGTTTTATATTACCCTGTTGTCTGCAAGTTTTGGATTGGTAATGTTTATCCTGTACCTTTGAATGTTGGATGTGTTTAACTTTATATATATATATATATATATATATATATATATATATATATATATATATATGTGGAGGTTCACAGTTCAGAGTTTGCCTTGGATCTTGGAGGAGACTTGGAGTTTGGACTTTTCCACAATGCTGAAAGTGTTGGAATTTTAGCAACTCTTCCAGATGGACTAAAATGTCTGTTGCACAAAGGTATGTGCATGCAACTTTGGGGGTCCAGGGGCAGAATGTTATGGTTTATGTCTAGTTGTCCCCCTGAAGCCTCATGCTGTCATGGGGTGGGGACTTCTAGAGTTTGAGACTTGATTCATGATCCACTGGGATTATGTGTTTTAGTACTGATGGGAGTATGGGTCTGAGTACTTTGGGATTATGGGTGTGGCCTAGGGCAGATAGGCTGAAGCAGAGACCCTGAATGTAATATAGAGACAGAGAAGGCTCACACTGTTGCTCTCTGCTGCCCTGGCTGGTTGGCTGCCTCTGTTGCGATTGTTGCTGTTCCACCACCATGAACTGCTGCTCTCTGCCATGTGTCACTCAGCCTTGGAGCTGGCCGAATATGGCCTGAAACCTCCAGTAACTGTGAGCTAAATAAACCTTTCCTTCCTTCATTTTGGGTGTCAGATATTTGCCCCAGCAATGAGTAAAAAGTAACTAAGACACTGCCCATCCTCAATGTTTGCCAGCATCTCTAGACTGCTCGCTAGATGCCAGTAGCACTTATGTAGCCCCAGGGATGACAAAAAAAAAAAAAAAATGTCTCTAGACATGATCAAAATTGCCTCCAAGGGGCCGGCCATTTGGCTCAGTGGATTAAAGCTCCTGTTTAGGCAGACACAGGGGCCAGGGGTTTGATCCCTGGTTTTCCATGCCAGCCCTGACCCCAGGGTGCACTGAGATGACAATAGAGACTGAGAGAAGTGGTGCATGCCTGTAATCCCAGTGCTTGGGAGGCTGAAGACAGGAGGAGCACTATGGCTCCAATCTGTGTAGTGAGACCCTGTACTAAAAACATTTTTTTAAAAATTGCCTCCAGGGGCCAGTGAGATAGCTCAGCAGACTAAGAGCCTGCTTATGCAAACACAGGGACCAGGGCTCCATCCTGGGTACTGCATGCTGCACAGGCCTCACCGCTGGGCTTGCTGAGCTGGCCGAGTCTGGACGTGGTGGCTCATGCCTATAATCCCGCGCTGGTGAGGCTGAAAACAGGAGGATCACTATGAGTCCTAGCTTCACTGTGAGACCCTGTAGCAACCAAATAATTTTTCTTAATTGCCTCTAGCTGAGAACTTTTCTTTATTAGAGGGAGATAACCTCTTGTTGCTTTTGATTTTTTAATAAGTAAAATGGGAAGAACAGAACATTTTCCTGACTGGCACTTGAAAGCATTATTTGAATCAACTACTCTAATGGATGTGCTATTGTTTTGAACATGTCAAAGTACTGTTCAGGGAACTGTTTTGACAGACTTCACCAGTGTGAACACTTAGCAGAAAAGCCTGGATATTACCCCATGGCTAATGCCTTCCCCAACATTGTCCTAGAACCTCTAAGGCCTCAGGCCGAGCAGTTAGTCAGAGTCCCCAAGACCAGACAGAACAGAGGGCACTGAATTCCTTCCACCTGCATCAGTGTGCATCAGGGAGACACAGCTTAATATTACTCTTGCATGATCCCATGGACATGAGAACCCAGTGGTATCTGCAAGTCAAAGTCTAGAATTTTCTCTGAAGCTCTGGGAGGTTTGGAGCCCTGGACATCTCTTGCTGCTCCTCCAGGCAGCTCTGCACATCCAGCACTGCGCTAGCTACTGCTAACGTTTGCACTGGCAATAAAAATGTCAAGTTGATATTTTAACCTCAACTTAATTAAAATCATACTACAGGGGCCACAAGTGGCCAAAGCTTCAACGTGTGCATGTGTACTGAGGACCTGTTACATTCAGCGCTCAAGCCCTACGACCGCAAAAGCAGCAGTGATCTTTATCCAGCCACAGTTCCTGAATCGGGCTATACTGAGAAGAGCAGGTCTCGATATTCAGTATGAAGTTCACACAAAAGGTACACTTCAATAAACAGGTTAATGTTTAATTGTTTGATCAATCTTATATACCTATATCTATTAATCTGAACTGATACGATGATGAAAATATGTAATACAACCATGGTTAAAGTTAAAATAAATAAATGTTTTGAATTTGAAAAAAAAAAAAAAGTACTCTTCGTTTCTCCTTTCCAAGCGCTTATTGAGAGGGGATGTTGTAGGACAGACACATTAGATAAGCACCTCTGAGTCATGACTGTCACAATATAAGCCATCTTTAAGGGGATCCTGGCCTAATAGTGGTCGCTCTCAGTTTATTCTTAGCTGCGGGGTCTTCTTTCCCAGTACATACATCACTAGGAGGCCAGGCCTGGGCCACTGGCTTGCATGGCCTTGTCTCCTGGTATGTTCCTGTCTCGTGACATAGGCATCTTTCATTTGCCTAGACTGGGCACAGAACCAGTCTATGAACCTTGAGACCACCCTCAACTCTGAATCTTAGAGAGCTCGGGCTCTCAATGTCTTCCTTCTCAGCACGCTCTGCAGTCACGAAAGCTGGCCTAGTCCATATCCAGAGATCTGTGTACAGAGTCTAAGAAAGATTCCCTTTTATCAGGCCATTAATGCACACACACATTGCATATACAGATTATGTTGTCCCAGGATGACTTTTTGTGTCATATTTGGAGAGTGAGGAGCAGCCATACAAATGATTTCACCCATGGTGGAAAGAGTATTCTCCTTTTGACTTTCCTGATTAATAGATTTGAAACTAGCTCACAGGCCAGGGATAAAACTGGTGGCATAAGCACTGGCCTGGCAAGTGCAAGGTCCTGAGTTTCATTCCCAGTATGAAAGAAAGAAAGAAAGAAAGAAAGAAAGAAAGAAAGAAAGAAAGAAAGAAAGAAAGAAAGAAAGAGAGGCTCACATAATTTTAAAGCTCCTCCTTCATCCCACATCCCTTCTGTAAGGCAGCTTTACAGTTCACTCGATGATGTCATTCTTCATGAGCCAAGATGACATCATCACATTTGGACAAAAGGCTTGGGCCAGGCAAACGTTTTCTTTGGGCCTCACTTTCTTTGTCTGTAAAGAGAATGATCCCAAGGCTGCTGTTGTCATGGGGGACAGAGGAAGAAAACTACTAAAAAGGACCAAAGAAATGCCTCCAATAAAGAGACCAGTTGGGTTATAAAAGCATTTTCGGGAGTCTCTGGCCACGGATGCAGAGAGAAGAGTGCAGGACAAGGAATCCATAACCAAATTCTAAGTAATTCGGCTTTTTAATTGGATAAACCTGCAGCCAGCACAGAAGCACCTCCGCCCAACAAACCAGAGGCCTGGACTACGACATGGGCCCCGAGTTGCCAGTTGGTAGTAACAGGGGTGTGCTAAGGCCTCCCAGATCTTCACAGCGTCATCCATTAGAAAACAAAAAGGTACAGTAAGTGCCACGGAACTCCTCCATTAATTGCTAAGTAAGGGGAAAAAAAGGGAAGAATAAAGTGCTTTTACCTGCTCGGCTGGATAATTAAAAGCTGCCTGAAGCACTGCTAACCTTTTTCATTATGGCAGTGTTCATTATAAAGCCAGAAAGAATTAACTACACTGCATTATCAGATATCAAAAAATATTAATAGCAAAAGTGAGAAAGGGAAAGGAGAAATTTTGGGCGAGTTAATTAAACCACACGTCCTCGATGACTTATTAAGTGACTGGTCGAGCTTCCTGGAGCTGGGTGAGTCCCAGCGAGCATGTCAATGGGCGCCTGCTCCTCAGGAAATGAGTTGCCAGCCCAGCAACTATGTGTTTTTCCCCTTTATTGCAATTTTTTTCCCTTTTATTTCTTTCCAAATGTGGCTGAGTGAGTAAGGTCTTGGATTGGGGTCCCCTTAGAGCCAGTCGAGGGGAGCTCACTGAAAGCTCTTACAGGTCATGACTAAGGCAGTGATAGGAAAGGGAGGCCTCGCTGTTGTTCAGCAAAACCCTGTTGGTTCTTCTGTTCAGAAAGAGGAGAATGTCGCACAGCACAAAAGCCCCTTGGTGCTTCCTTAACCAAAGCCCAGGAAGGATCTCACACTGCAACAGACCCACCCTCCCTGCCAGATTCCCTTCAACAGCCTGGGGGCCTCAGCCTGGCACCAGGCGCTGTGGGGCCATGAGCACACCAGGAGTGATACAGTGTCAGCTCTGCAGCTACCGGAACTGGAGAGTCAGTGATTTCCTGAGTACCCATAGTGCCCTGCTCCTGCTGCAGGACCCCTATCAGGCAAGGACCATTACACTGGCGAACATCTGCCTGACTGAGCCTTCATCCTCTGTAATCCTACTGGGTGCTTAGTAAGGGAAGGCCATACCTACAGCTCGGTCCTACAGGAGTCTGATAGTCACCACAGGGTAGGGGAAGCATAGCAAGGTGGGGAAAATGATATTTTCCTCTTCCATGGTGAGGGGAACAAGGGGAGAAATTGAAACATTTTCTTTTAGCAAAAAGCAAAATTGATGATGAAGAAAATGTACTATTGATTTCTTTCTTTTTTTTTTTTCCAACCTGTTGGCACTGGAACTTTAAATGAAGTCATAGGGCAGTGGAGGATCCAAGTTTGATTGGCTATGTTTCAGCCTAATCTCATTTTAAGAGTCTAGTTTGCATGATTGCTGGTGACATGTGGAGGTTTCTCTTTAGGCAGAGTAAAGTGATCAAATTTCCAACATGCCGTCACGACAACCAGACACTGGAGCACTCCCACCCTGAGCTTGTCGCAGGGCTCCAGCCCCGACTGCACTGTGCACCAGGAGGGGCTCGCCGTAGAACTCAACCAGCCATGCCACTTGTCCATGAAGAAGCTTCCAGGAAATGAGTGTGAGAAACACCTCATCAAGCTGCCGCCTACTGGGAGTTAGTGGAGAGGGGCCGGGAAAGCATGGCTGCTACACGGAAGAATGCTGAAATGGCTACAGAGAGAGGGAGGGGAGGGGGAAAAATTAATTAAAATGGGCCCCGTGGTCACATCCCTTCCTGACTGTTATGAAAATGCTGTGCTTGTACACCTAGCGTCTTACATTTTGCCAGCCCACAATTTCTATGCTGAAGTCAATGGGAACTCAATAGTCACAGCAACAGAGCCATTTCCTCCTTAACTGAGTTATGCATGTAAAGCACAGCATTTAGAATAGTGGCTGGCATTTAATAGGCACTCAATATATGTTATTGATTCCTCAGCATCTTGCATCTTTGTCTGGAAACTTTCATGAGCTCTCAATCACTTTGGATATCCCGAAAGGAAAAATCCAGAGACAATGCAGAGGCAGACTTGAACACTGAATGCTGAATAATTCTTTGGAGCCATATTGGCCCATCGAGTGACAAAAGCATTTTTTCATATTTGACAACATTCTTAACTTTGTCTTTTAATTTTCTGAGGTTGGGGAACAGTATGAGTCAGTGTTATATGTACTTTCCAGACCTCAGAGCTGGGCTTGAGAGAGCCTTGGTCATCTTCAGGCGTCACATCTCTGTGCAGAAGTTCTGCTAACTCCTTCTTAGGAACAGACACGAAGGGAGAGCTCCTTCACCCAAAGGTGAAGAGGAATGGCAGCTGGTACAACCACAATACAAAATCCTTTGAGATGGGAAAGCAGAGATTTTGAAAAGAAGTAGAAGAGGAAGTTGCCTGTGAGCCTTCCGGGTACCCAGCAGATTTGCCCATGTCCCACGCATGCTCTCCCATCCTTGTTTTTTTTTTTTTGTTTGTTTTTTGTTGTTGTTGTTGTTGTTTTTGTTTGTTTGTTTTTGTTTTTTGTCATTTTGAGACAGTGTCTTGCTATTCAGTTCAGGCTGGCCTTGAGCTCACTTTTGTAGCCCAGGCTGGTCTCGAACTCACACCAATCCTCCTGCCTCAGCCTCCCCAGTGCTGGGATTACAGGCGTGCGCCACCACACCCGGCTCTCCCATCCTTATTTTGGCTCAGTTCTACCACCCATTCAACCCTCTTGTAATCCTTTCTCAAGTTGAATCTTCCCTAGCCCCAGGGCCAAGGGCAGGTCTGCAGCCCCAGGAGATCTTCTTTTCATTAAGAGGCCCACTCCTTACTGAGATTCTTCTTCCTTACATTGCATGGCATTAGCTGAGCCTCCCATATTTAACCCTTTGAGTAGTCCCTGTGTCTGTTCCTTCATCCTAGGTTGTTTGATAGCTTCATGTTATAAGTCTTTTCTTCATGGTCTTGGGCTCTAGAAAATTTATTTGAGAAGTGTCCCTCTGATTAATTGTAATAATCTTCCATGGCCCTGTGTTTGTATCAGTGCTATAGCAAGTTATTTATAGTGTTTGGATGAGCTGTTTATGTTGTCACTTATTAGTAACCTTTGTATTACTATAACAAAACACCTGAGACAATTAACTTGTTAAAAAAAAAAAAAGAACCATTGGGCTCTTAGTTTGACAGGCTCTCACACACAATTTATTGGTCTGGTCATTCTGGACCTATGGCAGGGTCCCGAACAAGAACATGTGGCAGAACATCACTCACCTTGTGGCCAGGAAGAACGGTCAAGGTCCCCCAATCCCCTTCAAGGACACTATCCCAATACTAAAGACCTCCTACTAGGTCCCACGTCCTAAACATTGTGCCACCTCCCACTCTGGGGACCAAATCTTTGACACATAGGCATTTTGGGGATATTGAATATTGAAATTACAGCATTATCTTTTCTACTTATGAGAACTTAGGCGAGAGGCATCCACCAGTTATCATGCCTGCAACACGCAGGCTCAACATATGTTTGTTGAGTCAAATTGAATTGAAGCGGATTGCATCTGTCTTCCTTCTACCACAAGACTTAGCTTGGTAATAGGCAAAGTCTGGACATGTACCAGATACTGTCATGCTGAGTCTGAATTAACTCTCCCAGCACCCCACAGCTCTCTCTCACATTGCGTGACTGTATAGGGAAGAAGTAGTTGTTCTCTTGAATTTCAGAAAGTTTACTTACCCGAAACCCCCCAGGCCACAAAACAGACAGATCATGAAATAGAACAGGCCTAAAAGACCAATTTGTATCACTATCTCTGCTATCTTTATAAGTTAGTTTAGCTCTTATTCCAGAAAATTGTGTAACTGTTGGGGGTAGAGGAAGATCAGGGCCTTGTGCACCCCTCAAATACATTATAATCCGTGTGAAGATGGACATATCCCATGTATGCCTAATTCTAAGTATAATAGACACTACCCATTCAGTTTCTGAGTTCAATAATCTGTAAATCTCTCTGGGCCTCAGGTCTCTCTGTATTAGGTTAGATCAGAAGACTCCAAGGTTTCTTTCTGCTCTAACATACATGTAATTTACATCCCTGTGGATTAGATACCTTAGCCACGTCTGACTCCCCTCAGTCTTTCTCCCTGCTATTGTAGATTAACAAACAGGCAGACAAAGGGCCCATATTTGCTTTCTCTAGTCTCCACGTAGTATGAGGAGCCACAGGACAAAATCCGTACAGCAGAGTAATTCTGTTCAGGGGCTTCTTGAGAGAAATATTTGCTTTTCAAGATGAAGTGACCAGGTACGACTCATGATGCTCCTCTCTTGCTTGAGCAATGACTTGAGTTGTTATCTTCTGATTATGCTGTGAGACGTGCACAGGGACAAAGTCCACACACCAAGGATGGTGACATGCCTGAATCCTCGGTGACAACAGAGAATCCTGGGGCCATCCTGGTCCAGGAATCATTATTGCCTTCACAAGTTCAGGAATTAAGTTAATTGTAGCAGAAAACATCAATGACACCCCGTTTTCAATCTCTGGTCAAGAGGTTCATCAGGTAAGTCACTTGATTCCCTTGGAGTCCCTCCTTGAGGCTATGCCCAACATGACCAAACTCATAGGAACATTGAGAAGCATGTGCATACAGAGATCTAGACACCGACCCAGGCATGCATACATACTTACACACATGCTACTTGTAGTGATTTATACATATCACAGTTCATCTTCTGTCCATGCTATTAGCTATGTACTGTAAGCCTCTCTGTTTGATTACATAAGGAAACTTAAAGTAAGTTCCTATAACCTCACTGGCTCCAAATACAATGCATTGACACAACTCGCTGACAGCCAAAATCAAAGCTCTGCACCCCTTGTCTTCAACAATGGATCTCTGTCTCTTCTTTTTCCCCATCACTGGGAAGAAGTCATCAAAATCTTGAAGAAAGCTGCAAGGATCATCAAGGATCATCTCCTGAAGCAGAGCCATGTCACAGATGGTGTTTCTCTTGTCACTCAGAGCTCCTCTTCCCTCACTGAGAAGGTGGTAAAGATTGTGCCCCAGTCCCCAGGCCCAGAGCACAGATAATTAATTGGGGCCCATGGAACTGGACAGATTCAGACTGACAGTGGGCTTACCTCCCCTATAACCTGCGCCTCAGCTAACATTAGTCCTACAGAAAAACTCGGGCCTTGTTGACATGTTGTTCCTTTTCATTAATAAATAACTGCCTGAAACAATTACACTTCAGGAAACTAACCTTATTTTTCTCTTTTCCTCTGAAAGCTACCAAAAATTAAAAAGCAAAGGTGCTTAAATCACCTGGAGTGCTTCTGGGCAGATGCTCCCAAGCACAATATGTCTAATGGAAAAGAGTTTTCTGGGGAAGAGCTGTCACGGGCCCCCTCGAATGTAGCTCTCCTAGAAGGCCACCATGGGATAAAGCCAGGCCTCATAGGTATTCCATGTGACCTTGGTCCACTGCCCATCTCAGGATTCCTAGTAAACACAAATTTTCTGGAGACACAAACACATGCTAATGTTTTTAAAAATCAAA
Source organism: Myocastor coypus (assembly GCA_004027025.1). Classification (NCBI taxonomy): domain Eukaryota; kingdom Metazoa; phylum Chordata; class Mammalia; order Rodentia; family Myocastoridae; genus Myocastor; species Myocastor coypus. Next base: position 12,650 of record PVJA010002699.1, on the reverse strand, counting down.
ATAGTATCATGCAAAGTTTTGTCTTGTACAACTTATTTAACTATTCTGAATTATCCATCTATTGTCCGAACACCAAATACAGCACATTAGAGTTACTCAAAACAATTTGCAAGTATCGTCTCACTATCTTGTGGGTCAGGAATGCAGCTTTGCCTTAGCGGGGTCTTCTGGTCAGCGGCTCATGGGCTGTGATCCGCGCGTCACCTGAGGCTGCAGTCTCACTCCAGGCCCAAGTGAGCTCACTCCTGGGGCTGTTACCAGCATTTGCCTCTGCTCCTGCTGTTGGTTGGAGCTTCCTTCAGACTTTTCATTCAGGCAGCTCACACCATGGTGGCAGCAATCCAGCAGCAGGAGCCAGCGAAGAGAACAAGATGGAAATTACAGTCCTCTCACGACCTAACCTCAGGAATGATATGCCATTGCTGTGCCCAGTTCTGTTAGAAGCAAGTCACTAGGCCCTGCCCACCCTCTAGGGGAGGGCATTATATAAGGACATGAATGCCAGCCGGTAGGATCACTGGGACTGTGTTACCCAGCTTCTGACCCTCACATGTTTCAGCTATATATGAACATGTTATAGAAATTACCTCCAGAGTCTGAGAGACAATCAAATGAAAATAAGAATGCCTAGAACAGTCCATGGCAGGCAGTAGGTGGCCTAAGGAAGACCATCACCCTTCTCCTCCTCCTCCTCTTGTTACCTCATACTGATAAGTTTAGACGTGTGTAAAGAGACAAGTCAGAAGGCTTCAGGGACCGGAAGTGATGGCAAGGGAAGAATCTGGATGGAGAGGAGGGTCAGGCCAAAGGCAGGGCTTGTCCTGTAGCTGCCAGGGAAGAACTTGAGGATATCGTGGGACTAGGAGCAAAGACCCAGCTATGAGGCAGCAGCCTCCTCTGCCTGCTGTGAGCCAGAACCATCAGCTCTCTGTTGTAATCCAACTCACCGCTCTCCCCCAGTGGTTTGTGACAGCCTGGTGAACATTGCTAGCGGGGTTCCATAAATAATGACATCTTTTCTTCCCCCAAGGTCAGTAGAGTGGAGAGCCAGCTCAGAGCATTGATCACTTTCACTTTCCTTCTCTAATTCTCACCAGTTCATTAAAGCTTGACCTTCTGGGCCTCTCTGGCGACTGTGGATGTCCAGCCAGAAAGACCATTATATTTTAAAGGCTGTTAAACTGTCCAATGATATTTTAGTTTCTTTTTATATATTTGATAGCAAATCATCAATCACTTTGGTAAACTTCTGAGTAAAAACGAGGGAGAAAAAGATGGAGAATTATACGAAATTATAGTGGAATGAAGCAGTTAAATTTCTCTCTATCAGCTGAGGCGAGGTGAGGTGAGATGATGGTCAATTATCTTTTTCCACTCACTGATAAATCGCCGGCACCATTGAGGCTGTCAGTGCCTGACTCGTGACAAGCAGAGAGGGGCGGTAACATGACAAGAGCTGGGAATGGGGACCAGCTCTGCAGATGGAGCTGGGGCTTCTCCAGCCCAGGCTTAACTTGCTGGCCAGGAATATTAGCACAGGTCTTGACCGTGTCCTGGTATACCCCCTTTCTTTTCTGACCACCACCCCAGCAAAAGCTTCCCTCTCTCTAATGCTCAGAAAACAGCTGCCTCCACCCCCTGCATCCATGCCATTTTCTTCCCATGCGTCCAAAACTAACCTCATTGTTCGCGCACATTTTTTATCTGAGTTAATGGTACCATCATTCACCCAAGTTATTTAACTAGAAACCTCATCATTATTGTAGCAAACACCTCCCCTCCCCTCACCTCCCCCAGCAATTAATCTGTCTCTGGGTCTGGTCCATTGTCTAACACAATTATTTGTCACATCTGTTGCCTCCTCACTATCGCCTCTGCTGTTGCCACAGCCCAGGTCTCTAGCACTTTTTCTCTAAATAACTGGAAAAGCCTCTTGATGGTTTTCCATTGCTTTAGTGCTCACAGGCATAATAGGTACACACACCCACTCACCTGCATCCCCACAACCATTCATCAATGCACAATCATACATACCCAATCACAGTTAATCACACGGAACACACCCACACACACACACTCACACACAGGGGCACACAGAGGAACATGCACATATCTCCATGCTACTTGGTCAGCTTGTCTTCTACAGTACACTCCTCCAACTTCAGCAATTCCTCAATGGAGCAAGGAGGCCTCGCTGGCCACATCTACTGTACGGTTCCCCAGGTCCCCTGATGCTGGTCCCCATCACCAGGCAGATGGGAGTGTAGTTCTCTGCACATGCCCCTTCTTATTTCTATAGCTGTTTTCCTGCTTGTTCCTCTGCCAAGATTCTCTTTCCTTTCTGGTCTGCTTCTTCCCATCCTTTAAAATCAAATCACAAGTCACTTCCTGGATGAAGCGCCTCCTGTCCCCTCGAGGAGCGAGCCGTTCTCTTTGTTGCACTCTCATGCAACCATGAAGTTCCTCCTTTGTTTTTATATCTCTCTCCCCTCAGTGGATTAGAGGGTTCTAGAATACCAGCTGTGGCCTCTCCTCTAGCATCATTAACAAACGGGGCACTACCTGGATGTCTGTCAGTCGGTGATTCCAGGGGTCCCAAAGAAAGATAAGTACGGGGTAACACATGGATCTCCCACCTGATAGCTCGGTAACTTTAGCAAGAGTTCTGTGCCTTGTGCATCAGACCTTACCTATAAAGTGGAAATGATTTCTGTAACCCTATAAGGCTAATATGGTGATGACCCAATGTAGAAGACAGTGAAATGTTGGGAGAACAGGGAAAGAGGCTGTGTTAGAGAAGAAGCTGGGGTTTCTGATAGCAATGTGGATAAGTGAAGGCACTGTAAGCTGAGCCAGAGAGTGTCAGATGAGGGACAGTGCAGTAGGAAATCCAGTACAGAGCAGACTGAGTCCCCCCCCCCCATGGAACTCTAGGAATTGCAGAACAGGAAGAAATATATTCCCACATGTTTACCATCTTCTTTCTTTCTTTCAGTTACTCTTCTATTATAATGATCTGGATAGATGCCTGGGTGTGTGGTTGAGGATAGAACCTTATTCGATGCTAGGGTCCCTGAAAGATTCTAAGACAAACATACCAAAGGATCTAATCATTCCCTGGAGTGGCTGCTAAGTGGCTTGTCTAGCACCATAGGATGTGCACAGGCAAATACAGCTGGACAGGCATGTAGGGACATGCAGCACTGTGAGCCAACCTGCACCGCCGTGGCCCGTGGTACCAGGGGATCTTGATTTTGTCAGGGGGAGTGAGTTTAACAATTTCCTCTCCCAGGAAGCTGATGGCAGGGGAAGATGGTCCGTCTGGGACCCCTAGTTTCTGGACTAACATGTGTCCTTGCTCCCAAACATGGTAAAGATAGAGAGAGTGAGGGGCACCTGTTAGGAAAGCAGAGCCCTCAGGCAGGAAGGTTCTATGGACATAACTGCTCCCATGAGTCAGGAAAGGTGTTCAGAGTATTCTAGAAAGTAAGGAGCAATTGGACAAGGGAGATAGCTCAGTGATCTAAGCATCTGCTTGACAAGCCCAAGGACCCATGTTCTATTCCTGGTGACATATGCTGTGCCAGCCGTGAAACAGGGCTTGGTGGCACATACCTGTAATCCCAGCACTTGGGAGGCTGAGACAGGAGGATCACTATGAATCTAAGCTGAGTGGCGAGACCCTCTACAAAATAAATAAATAAATAAATAAATAAATAAATAAATAAATACTTTTTAAAAATTAAAAATAAAAGGAGCAATGATCAAAGCACACAGCCCAGTTACCAGGGCCTGAAGGAAGCAAGAAGCAATGAGACCAGACAGTCCTACGAACAGAGAAGCCAAACGCAATGCAGAACACTGGCCAAAGGAAAAGACCCACGTACACAGTGCACATGGGAGGGGTCCCACCTGGATCTACGTTAACCTGCCAGTGCTTTCCCAGAAGCCCCTCATTTACGAGCCAGACAAAGCCCTGCCTGCATAGTGGGGACTCGGAGGCACCGGAGAGTATAGAAAGGACAGCTGCAGTGCACATGAGGTCAGCTCCCACCCTTCACAACGTGATAGTGAGTAACACGTGGCGGTCCCCGTTTGACTTTTCACAGGCACCAGCAGAAAACCTGAAACAGGAGACCTTGGACTGCTGCTGCATTACAGCTTGAAATAAAGTAGTAAGGCCTTCTTCTTTCACCCAGCATCCCTGTCCCATGAACTCCCAGGAGGCACAGATCCTAAGGGACGGGAGACACCCTTGATTTCACCTAACCCCATCTCTCTTGCTATAGATCAAAAAAAGTTTTAGACAGGTTACTGATTCCTCAGTCTAACATGAATAGGCCATGACAGAGACAGACATTCTTCTAATGTCTACTCAAAGGTTCTTGTCTCTCTACCAAATAGTTAGCACAAGTCACAGTGGAAACCAAAACTTAACTTGTAAAGGAAACTATTCTTTCCTTTGTTTGGAAAAATCATCAGAGGAAACTTTTGGCCAAACAAATCTAAGGCAAGACCCTATTAAAAGTCTTGAGGGAGAGCTTCCTGGGAGCTATGAGATCTCATAAATGCTAGAGTTTCTGATTTAACCCTCAAATTTCCTGTATGGTACTATACATTTAGAATAATTTACCCTAGCACTTGCCCTAGATATTTGGTTAGAAATTTTCTCTTTTGAAATCTGACCTTTGGGTGAGGTCTGCCTGGATTTTGGGAGACATAGCCACATATCTGCTGTCTTCTGTAATAATTTACACTCCAAAATCACATGTGAAAATGGGAAGATCAAAAGGGTAGATCTTCATTTCTAGGTGAAGAGTGGCCTAGCACAACACAGTCTACACTAGACTGTGAGTGTTGACATGCGACACTGTTAGTCCTAAGCAAGGAAGACTGGGTCATGTCTTGTGGAACCATGTATTGGTGTCTGATTTTACACAGACACAACCTTAAGGAAGAGTTGAGGATTCCCTTGAATGTAGTATGTTCACCATCAATCATCCTGGAGAAACTTATCCTCAGAACAAACAAACAAACAAAATAGCAAAAGAAAAGAAAATCCCTACCTCATGATTTAGGAGATCAGAATCAGTCAGGGTGGAATTAAGAGACATGCAAAATACATGGCACCTGCTACATGGAAAAAAAAAAAATAACACAGCAACTAGACAGGGATGCTGCCCAGTAGAGATTGATTCGAGACCTTGGATGGATCCAAAGAACTCAAGTGTTAGATCCCATGTACTTCCCTGACACTCCAGCCTGGAGTGAAGATTGTTACAGGTCATTGTCTGACCTCACTGGGCTGAGGGAGAATTGAGAAGCAGGACACCTTGTGTCTAAAACAGAGGAGCCAAGGGGAGAATGGGCCACCTGCTCCTTGAAGCCAGCATTGCTTCACCACTGGCAGCCTCCACCCAAAATGCTCAGGCTGGACAAGCCATGATCGCAACAGGAGCAGCAGCAGCAGAGGCAGTAACAAGGCAGGAAGATTAGATCAACAAGGAAAGCAGAGAAAAGTCTGAAGCATTTGTTTCAGGACAGAAATAGTAGGATGAGCATTGACAGCAGTGAACTTAGGAGCAATTAGGCTAATGGAAAAATATGTCAGGTATCGAAATTCCTTTTTGTTGCAAGCAAGAACAATCAGTCTGGTTAGCTTATTAAATTTTTCTTTAAAAAAAAAAAAAAAAAAGGATTATAGTTTTATTCAAAGGGTAGTTGACATCTCGTGGGCCAGAAGGAAGAACTTGAAAATCAAACCCACAAAGATAAGGATTTTTCAGCCCTGGAAGTTGATAACACCTTTTTGTGAAGCACGGACCTTAATAAGGCTTGTTTCTGATTTCCAGGCAACTCTGTTTCTCTCCCTTTTAAAATTCCGGGCCATGACAAGAAATAATGGGTATGACCCGAAGGAGCTATAGTTGAGGCAAGGAGAACAGACTACATTGTGCTAGGACCTGTTTATGAAGGGAAGGGCGCCATCCTCTAAACACGGCCTCGTTCCCTAAAACAATACCTGTGTTTTTCCAAGGTTTGCTACTGCAACTTTCACTGTCTCCAAGAAAACAATATTCTCCTTCAGGTTTTGCATAACAAATTATGAGCAACTTAGCAATGTTGATGACCATTTGTTATTTCTCACATTTCCATAGCACTGGAGTCCAGAAACGTCCTGCGCTCTCTGCTCGGGTCTTGCTGGACTGCGACCAACATGCTAGCCGGGCTGCATTCTCATCTGGAAGCCCAAGGGGGAAAGACTCTGCTTCTGATATCATCACGTATGTTCGCATGGTTTCACTTCCTTGTGGCCACGTGACCGAGGCCCTGGCTTCTCGCTGGTGCCATTTTGAGTTGCCTACACCACCTGGAGGCTGCCCAATGCCTTGCCAGATGAGTCTCCCCAACATGGTTGTCTATTCCATCAAGATGGCAGGGGGCATCCATCTTGGGAAAGCCTCGAGCCCACCTTGCTGGGCTTTCATCTGGTGCAGACTCAGTCAGGATCATCTCCCTCTTGATTAACTGGAAATCAGCTGATTTGTAACCTCTTATCCCCTGATCTTTGCCTGATTATATCCACTGGAATCAAGTTTCAGTTTCGTTCACACCTAATATAGGTGCGAACCTGCAAATGGGAACCATGGGGGTCTCCCTGCTGTTTCTATCTGCAATAGAACATAGGATGCCAAGCCAATATGACTCTCATCTCCACCTGAACTACGCAATCTCACTCTCCCTCACTCTTTCTCATCCTTCAGCACAAAGACCATATTCTTTCCCCTTCTAGGGCATATCAGTAATCACTCAACTTCTCTGCCTATGACCAAGTAGGAAATTTCATTCAGGGGCAAAGAGAGGAAATATATGTTGGCTCATGATACAAACTTTATTCTCCTTCCTATGCTGACATTTAGATCCTAACCTGATTCTTCTGCTTATTTCCCACATTGCCTCAGAATGCGGAATGGAGAATTCTGCTCAATCAGAGCCTCACACTCCACTCAGTGCTCTGAGGGCTGACGTAGGTGCAGAGCAGAACGTGCTCAGCTGGGAAGCATACTAGGAGGTGGTCCCCGCTTGCTGTAATGATTTGCATATAGAAGGGAAGAGAAAGCCAGTAGGAGTTGCAGGTAGGGAGAAGGAAAGGAGAAGAGGTTCATCAGTTGCCTTGGGAGCTAGAAGAGGCTTTCTCAGATTTACCTTCTCTGACTTCTACGGTAAACAACTAGAGTTCTTCTTCTGCTTCTCTGTGCAACTGGGAGCTCCCCTGCCTTCTCTTACAGAGGGATAAAGCTGGGGTATATGGTGTTGCCACTCGGACACGCACTGGGCTTCCTGCTCTTCTGAGTTTGCTGTGCCTTTGGCATCATTCTTTCCAGCTCTCTCTGGGGACAGAAATACCAGTATGTGACTATGTCCTACTGGGATAATCATAGCAGGGTCATTCAGATTAGAAACCCACAGCTCCCTACCATCTTCCAGTCCAGCAGTAGCAAATCTAAGGCATGCATGCTGTGACAGGCTGTTTGTGTCATTGAAAGCTCTGAAAGATTCACCAGGGGTTGGGGAGATAGCTCAATAGAATAAGCACTTGCCTGGCAAGTGCAAAGGCTTGAGTTCAATCCCCGGTTCTGCAAAATGAATGAATGAATGAATAAATAAATAAATAAGTCCTGTGCTAGCACTGCTGTAGACCATGACTGGGCAAGGAAATAGCTGAGTCACAAGAGTTATTCTTTATTTATATTTCTTTTCCAGAAAGGAAGCTGAAATAGAGGGCGTAGGGAGCTAGATCAAGGGCACACAGGAGTCAGCAGCCAACTAGAGAATTAGACTCTTCCTTGGGGGCCCCTTGGGCAGCATCTCCTAGAATAGGTCTGAGGGGAATTCGCCAGCCCATCTATAAAGTCTCCTGGGAAACAGGCTCCTGACACAACTAAACCAAGAAACTAGGGGCCCTGGGGCTCTGTTTGTGGGGGACCTCAGATGAGTAGGTTAATCACCAGAGCAACATGATTTATTGCTGCCGCTGCCAGCATCTCCCACTTCCGGCTTCTTTCATTTGCATAGGTAATGGTCATGTTATTAACAGCTCATTAGTGTCAGACCCAGGTGACAGAAAGGAAAGAAAGAGCCTCTTCTATTTCAGGGCAAACACCAAAGACTGTGACTTGAGGGCCAAGAGGGAGCCCAGCGATGCAGAAATTAAGGGCCATTGAAACTGTGGCTTATTGCTCTTCCTCAGTAATAAAGTACAGCTTCAGAATATTAACAATATATTTACTAAAAATCTCTGAAGGGATATATCCCTGTTCTCCTGTAACGAAGCTAGCACGTTCTTCGCGTAGTCTCTTCCCCCAAACTCATAACTACAGTCTAATCATGGAAAAGTTATCCGACGACTGCACTGGAGGCTCATTCCACAGCGTGATCAGTACTCCTCAGAACTGAAAAGGTCATCAAAAGGAAGCCACCTCTGAGGAACCGTCACAGCTCCGAGGAGCAGAGATGCGGCAACCAGGAGTAATGTGACGTCCTGAATGGAATCCTGGAAGCGGAGCAAGCCAGGTAGAAAGTCAGGAAACTAAATAAACTATGGCTTCCACTGGGGGAGCAATAATTTAGCAATATTGGCTCATTAATTGCAACAAATGTACCATGCTAATGTAAGATGTTAATAACAGAAGTCACCAAGTAACAGGCGTTTGAGGACACTCTGAACGATCTCCACGATTTTCTGCAAGTCTAGGACTGTTCTAAAATAGTTTCGTTTTTCTGTTGGAAAGTTTCTTCTGTTAATGTAGCACATCTCAGTTCACTAACTGCTCCTGTTGGCATGGTTTCGGAGGGAGAAAATGTATGGCCATTATCCCTGTTTTACAAATAAACACTGTTGAAGGACTTGCTTAAGGTCATGCGGGTGCCTCAAAACCCAACCCTATAGCATATCAGCAGCAGTGGCCTAGGCTAGAAGGAAGTGATCGCACCCATCTGTAGATGATGGAGAAGCTACTTCCGCCTCCTTCTCTCTCTCCTGCACCTTCTCCAAGGCCCTGCCACCTTCAGATCCATCTAGAATCAAAAAGGGATGAGCAGGGCGCATGTCCCATAGTGAATGCAGCTGGGCAAGTTTGGGAAAGAGCTGATCACTTCCCTGGAAGACACAGGCCAGTAGCTCCACTATTGCCCATGGAAGAGGAGGAAAGCAAAAGAAGGAAAATCAGTCTGCTCTTGGTAAGCACGCTGATGCAATATGAACCTAAAGCAGCTGCTGCCCTTGGGTCAGGTTATTTTAGTCTCTCTAGGGCTCAGTTTTTCTTTTCTGGAAAATGACAGAGTTGGATGGGGCAGTCTCCAGACTCCATTTTCCCCTGATCTTAGGTATGCTGAGACTAGTTTATGGCCAACCGTGGAAAATAGAGTCTGGAGTTCTCATTCACTGAAAGAGAAATAGGTGGAACAGCAGCCATAGGACAAATTAGAAATTGGATCAGATGTTGAAACAGCACCTAGAGATGTCCCTGGCCACTTCTTCATGAGATGTTCTAGTGATGATTCAACTCTTGAAACATTATGCAGCAAATGTCCTCTAGTATGGAGTAGCTAGAAATAAATAGGATATTGGGAGCATCAGATTTGTGTAACCAATATCTTAGAAACTACAAGCTTTCGCCTCACCTCCATATGAGCCACTCCAATAGTCAAAAACAAACATCAGGTTTTCAGCAGTGTCTGATGCATAAATATTGTGTGACATGAAGATATGCTATGTGGGAAAACACTTGCTGAGTGTACACAGGTGTGTGTGTGTGTGTGTGTGTGTTATGCATTCCACCTGCCGTAACCCACTGGGCATCTCCACTTGCTTTATCAGAAGAGAGCTCCTGGAAGAAGCCAGTTCTGAAGACTGTGACTGTCCACTCTGGGATGCATGGACGTCCAGTAGAGATATTAAACAGTGGGAAAGCTGACTCTGCTGGAGTCAGAGGGTGGACGTTTTGCTCCAGGCTCAGCCGTGGCGACCTGGCCAAGGCTCCCTTTTGCTCAGTGTTACCCAAGAGCCATGCTTTCCCTTCTCCTTCCTGTTCCCCTTTGCCCTGTGCCATGCACACACATCCCTTCCCTTGAGGCCACGAACAACTGCCTTGTCCTAGGCTTCCAGAGTGCATCAAATTGTTCATGCCATTTTAAAAAATGTAATCAACTGCATTTGATCAAGCGGGGGCTTTTATCAGGATAGGTTTAAAAAAAACCAAAAGGTTGAAAAAAGTGGATGAAATATAAATTAAAAAAGAAGAATGGGTCTGGTTACAATCAATAACCCCGGCATTATTGACTCTGCTCCCCATCACACTCTGATGCCGCTGTAATCTTGCTGGCAGATTCTATAAAGGACGCATCTGTGCAAGATGAGATGTCCATTGTCAAAAGTTATAATTCTCTCTAGCATAGCTCCCATAACAACAGCAAGGCAGTTTCCGTGGAGCAATCTGGTGTCTCAAAACCACATGACATCACTCTTGAAAACCCATTTTGTGTCTCTGCCCAGAGGCCATCTCTGTCCTTAGCAAGTTGGCAGGCGGAAGGGAGCTGAACTGGAAGCCGAGCGCCATCCCAGCCTGGTGTCTGCATTCTGGCATTTCGGGTTCTCTTTTGCCCCTCCAAGCCTCCCTGTAGAGAGCTTCACCTCAGAGCAAAGGGTGACTAGACACAAATGGATCATTCCTCTCCAGAACAAGCTGGAATGAATCTCCTCTTCCTGTGCAAATTCTCCAGCTGGGATGGCTATTCCCAGGAACGTTTGGCTCCTGGGCAGAATTCGTATTTGTTTTCCAGACACTTTCCCAGGAAAGGCTGGGGCAGGCCATAAGCTTATGCCAGGTGAGAAAAGCGACCTGTCAGGATGGGCTCCAGGAACCAGGCTGGGAGGCGGGAGGGAGGGTAGTAGGAGTCCGTGGCCATTTCCAGCCGAGAGCCACCAAATCTTGCAGTTGGCAGCCAGTTCAGGATGCTCACTATTCAGTCCCTAGGAGGTGGTGGGGACAAATGTAAGGGGCGTGACCTTGTCTCAGGCCTCCTCTCTCTGAGCCTCACCATCCTCACTTGCAGAGTGAAAAGTTTGGACTGGTGCCCTGAGGGACCCACTCAAATTTATGGGTGACCCGCTTTCCCTCAGCCTTCAGTTGAGCTGGGAGCTATAACCGCCAACACTTTCAGCCTTTCTACATTTTGGTGACTTAGGCTTCTGTTCTCCAGCCCCTAGAAAAATTCCTGCCTTGCCAAAGAGAATTTGGGGATCTTCCTACCAAAGCAGAACAACCAAAAAATCTGAGTGAGCCCTGCCCTCAGACACATTCTATCCAAATGAGAAGCAAAGCTCCGCTGATTTTGATTATGAAGATTTACAGCCAGGAGTGAGTCTCCCTGGCAATACTATCTGCCACCTTTATGAGCAGCAATTACACAGCATTTGGTACCTGGGAAGGCGACAGGCATGAGCTGAAACGGGGAAATGCTCTATCACTCCAAGGAGCACAGCGCCTTTGGTAATAAATATTGACGTTCATTAAGACAAAGCCAGAATTCAATCTGTGCTGGGGAATTCTCTGCTTCTGGCCTCAAGAATGGCCCTTATTTACAAGATGTCCCTAAGGGAATGAGACAGGCTGGCTCACCTTGCTCCCCAAGATGCATTTTATTCAACCGACTTGTCCTGGGCAAACGTGTGTCTGACAAGCCAATTTGAAAATGAATTTGGTACATTTTTTTGAGTTGATTATTTATTCTGAAAATGAATGCCCATTCCGGTCAGGCTGACAGCTCTAGGGATGAGAGAATTCTGTGGTGTCCACTCCCCGCGGCTCCTCCTCCCCCAGCCAAATTGCAAGTGCCCGGAGCTTTGCCAGGAGTTAGGGCTGGACCCCTCCCACAGACACACACGCAACCTCACTCACCACTGTAGCCCAGCAGCTTTTCACCCCACTGGCCAAAAGCCAGAGCGTAGGACCTGGGCTGGGAGAAGTGGCCGAGGAGGAAAGCTCAGGGAGCTCCACCTGCTCTGCCCTCTTGCACCGAGCCAGCATTTCACTCCCAGGGCCCAGACTCAGGGCAAGATCCTAACACAGAAGAGCAGGTGCTGGGGCAAGTTGGAAAGTCAGGAGAAAACATAGAGGGAACGAGAACTATCCTGGGCCTGCTGGTCCTGTATCTTACTTGCAGGACTTCCTCTGAGCTACTAGGTCATCTTGTCAAGAGGCCAATGCACTTCTGGGAGAGGTACCATGCTGAGATGGGAGTGGCAGCCCACACCTATAATGTCAGCACTCAGGAGGCCAAGCTGGAGGATCACACACCTGGGTAAATTTTTTTTAATTACTTGTAATGAGAAATAACATTGAGACAGTTTCAAAACACATTAGTAGGACAGCCACAATAATTGATGCAATGCATATTGTTGTCTTCATAGTAGTTGCTCAGAGTACATGATGGAGACATGGTAACTTTTCTAAACACTATTGGTACAAGTCTTTCTTCTCACTGAACTAAGAGAAGGTAGTTGTATACATAGAGCGATACTCCATAATAGTAGTGGGTTACTGGCAAAACTGGCAATGTCAGAAGCTGTTGACTTCACCCTTTTATAG